>JAEIIG010034245.1:71133-102503 GCA_018904695.1 Drosophila parvula
CTCTGGCGGATGATGGGTCTCGTCGTTGTCATGAGAGATCTCAGCGGATCTCAGCGGTTTCGGTTTCGAGCTCCGCCGTGCTTGGCACAAGTGGATACAACGAAAAATTAAAACAAACACAGACGGAGGAGACAGAGGCAGAGACTGTAATGCAGATAAACAAAAAGCTTAGCTTACAATCATCATCACACACACACACACACACACACTCTAATGTTTGCTACAAAAGTGCAAAACTTGTTTTTTGCGCATTTTGCGCACTCAGCGTGAATAAAAAAACGAAAAATCAACTCACTGAGAGCGCCGCTTCGCTCGAAAACAAAAACAAAAAAAAACAAAAGTAAAACTAGTTACCCGAAAAGCAACAGCAAAATATGCATAGATAGACTCACACAAAATGGCAAATACATATATAATGAGTACATCGAGTACAAAACTACAGAGTTAAATCGGAATCGGAATTGGAATCTGATTCGAAATCGGACCTACCACATAACATTTTGCTTTGAGGGAACAACACTCGCGGCTCTGCCATTGTGCAAAAAGCCAACAAAACACTAACAAAAAACTGCAAAAGCAGCAAAAAAAGCAAACATAGCTAAAGGCAAAAGTAAATACAAAAACACCGCAGAAATTATGACAATAAATAATAACTTAAATATGCGGCAAGCGCCTCCACACATCGAACTCTTGTTTTCGTGCGAAAAAAAGCCAAGGAAAAGTAGTTTAGACCTGGCTAATACCCTCGTCAATGGAGAGAGAATAAAGCTAATAAATTGTAGAAACAGAACACAGGGACACAACGCAATTTCCTATCAGTTAAATCGCTGATTATTATTGTTTTTATTGACAACAGCGTTGATTAACACCATAAAGCCCTATTATAATTAGTTACTATATATATGTATATAATATATTTCCTATAATGATCATGTTTTCCATAACATTTAGTCACTGGCACTTCAATTTCCAATTATTGTTTATTGAGTCTTTCGGTAAATCTCACACCAAGTGCTAACAAAATATCCATTAATTTGAAATGCACACAGCACACAGTACATACTTCAATCATCCATCCCCCTCCTATCCTATGCGAATAATAATAACAAATAAGATATAAAAATGCGAAACACAAAACAGAGACTGAAACAAAAAGCAGAAATCATTCTACGCAATTTCTTCGGACTGTATTTATACCATTTCTCTCCCCACCAATGAGTCATATGCGTTTCGAAAGAAAGACAAAAGGGGGCTAATCAGGGGGTTCAAGAGCGGTGCCAATTTCAGCAGTTTCACTGCACCTACATAAACAGTATATACTGCCTATATAGAGTATATATGTATATATATAGAGTATATATTGTGTCTGAGCGACAGACGGCAGCACATTCACTCTGCTGCTGCTGCTGCTGGGCCCCGAGGCAGCAGGCAATTAGTCAATTTCCAAAGAACCCCCAGAAGAGACAGCGTTTCGAAACCCAAGGGAAGCTGAAGCTGAGACAGAGGCTGAGACCTTGCCCCGAGCCATATATATATATATCTTCTTTTTTTTGTGTTTTTTTGGGAGGGAAAAGACCACTGGAACAGTTATTACTGTTGGTTTACGACCACTCCTACTCGGGCTAATTTATTTCTGTTGCTCTGCGAACCAAACACTTTCTAAGGTTAACTTAACACTTACGACATCCAGCGAGTGGCTTTTAATTGTGGCAATAAAATCTGTATATCAAAGATATGATAAATTCACATTGAAATCAATTTGGAAATTGGGGGAAAAAAAAACAAGACCATTTATCATTTTCTTATCAATTTGTTTTGCTTAAATCACATTTAATGCCTGCCTTAATTAAACGTTTTCAATTGAGCAAAAAGCGAAAACAATTTCAAGAATTTCACACATTTATAAAGTTTAATTTAAAAGGGAATCTATGAAGGATTTATGTGTGTCTTTTTTACTATATTTAAAACGATTTAAAGTCGCCTAGCTCTAGGCTTCTTTGTTCCTCATTTCCTCTTTTATAATTATCCAACTAAAGTTTTAGTTTACCTTTTTCTATTTATTTATATTGATCACTTCCTTGTCCTTTCTATCTTTGGAGTATTTTCAAAGAACTTTCTTTCTAATCCAAAGCCCGTACTTAATGGAACTGAAAGGCAACTGGTCTGATGATGAATTGAGCTGAATTCCGACTGCTAGCTGTGTTGAGCTCGGAAATGCGACTGCCGCCAGAGCCGCCGCCGCCGGAAAAGTCCAGCGAAATGCGTTTCAGCGGAATTCATGCAAATTGCGACGACGCCGGCGATAAGTGCGATAAGTGGGAGTCAAGGGGCCGTTGTCGTACCAGGAATTAACATTGACACGGAATAGGGAATTGGAATTGAAATTGGATTCGAATCACGCCCCCCAAATGCCTCAGTTCAGACTCCCCACCCAGAAGAGAAGGCTTGATCAATGATCTGCCATCGAAGGGCAACGTTAAGTGGCTAATTAAGCGTCGGATCAGCGACTTTTGTTTTATTTAGCCGCAACTGCTTTGTTTGCTCCTCACTTACCGGAAAAAGAGGGGCAAAAACAATCCACATAAAGCCTCACAAAGCACGCACCAAGAACAGAGAGTTTTGAGTTTTCAGTTTAAGCTGAAGCTGGAGCTGGAGCTGAGATGATTGCCATTGATATTGACCTCAAGAAAAAGGAGAGCAGAGCAGCAGCTGTGGCGGCTTGGATGAATCAGCGGAGACAACAATGAGACGAGGCTCTGTGGGTGGCGGCTTCGTCCCTGGGCCTATACACTGCAATACTCAGCAAATGCTAAAAATAAAGATCGCAATGTGTCGGGCCGCCGCCTGGTTTCAATTTTCAAACCGCAGCGCCAAGTGACACACAAGGCGAGGCAAAGGCACAAAGCCTAGGCATTGAATCTATCGCAGATTTGCATATACAGGGGAGACTCTGGATTGAGATCATTTCCGTAAATCACAATGTTTTCAACTTAAATGAAACACATTAAAACAAAGAACTCAGATTACATTTGAAATGACTTTTATTTTCGGTGAAGAACCGAGTTTAAGAAGTAAGAAAGCTACAGTGATTAGCTTTTTTTTTTTAGGTTATAGTGTAACTTAAAAACTATGAGGAAACTTTAGCATTTATAATAATTTTATATAAATACATCAACGAGATTCTTCCGAATAAGAATTTATGGTTTATGATGGTTTATATTTGTTTTCCACCGATTATATCAAACCGGTATATCAAACATAATATCGATTAATCCCACAAATATTGCCTCATCGAAATAAATAAACGAATTTCCGCTTTACATGACTAAATCGACTCGCCTGCTGTTGCTGATTAAGAATAGTTATGATTTATGGGTTATATTTGCTTTTCACCTATTATATCCCGGCAAATCAAACAGAAAATCAATTAATCGCAATAAATATCGATATTTCCTGCGATGCTTCCCTCCTGCGTTTTTTATAGAAAAAATCAATTTAGATTACAGTTCCCTTGCAATTTGAAACTTGATTGATGGCTTCTCCTTAAATTATGCATTAGATAATTGGACATTATTAATAGGTAGTTCTCGTGAATATATAATTTGACATATGTCCATAATTAATGCTCTGGAGAGAGAGTGCACTGTACCTGAAGTGTACAAATGAAAATTGCCGCTAACTTTGATTTCGTTTTCGCTGCTCTCTCACTCTCTATCTGTCTCTCTGTCTCTCTCTCTGCTCCCGCAACTATTCCCTCTATAAGTGCGAAACTGACCTCGACTAGACAAACACTCTAAGTGAGTCAAGGCTCCAAGTCTCTCCAAGTCAAAGTCGAACGGAAGGCAAAAGTCCGAAGCAGGCACGTTCTACATATTGTATCTATATCTACAGCGGCAGGGGGAAGACGATCTCACGGTCAAGAGCTCTTGGGGGGAAATTGCTATTCAAGGTCGTCGTTGCTATAGAAAAAGCACTTATCATATAACTAAAAGCTCCGATCACCGTCTCCTTTTCGCTTAACCCAAAAGAATACACTTTCCCAACCAAACAACTGCAAAAAAAGCGCTCATTCATAAAGCAGGAAAATTGCAGCAGAAAAACGTGGCAAGTTAAGGGGAAACCAACAAGAACTTTTTGCTGCAGTAGAGGAAAAAAAACGCTGACCCAGTCTCAAAAAGCTGAATTGTTGTCCAGCTGTGGAGCATTTTAATTACAAAGTTATGCTAAGCCGCAAAAGAAGAACAACAACTGCAAACGATTCCAACGGACGTTGCATTTTTTGTTTTTCCACCAACTCTCCTCCTCCTCCTGCTCGTTTTTGTGGCGTTACTCAATTAGGCCAGGCCAAATGGAAGGAGCGAGAATCCCACGCACTCCAAATCCGAATCCGAATCCAATTCCCAGTCCCATTCTGGTTCTCTGCTCCACCTCCCACTCGTCCCATTCAGTCCCCCCAGAGATGTTATGTAGGCGCCGAAACGAGTCCAGCGAGCCCCGCTGCTTATCCAATGCAAGTGCCACTTCTATGTTGAACTGGGCGAGCCGGGATGCACTGAGAGAAATGCCTTAACACTTCGAGTAATTAGTGATTAGTTTAAATTATGAATGGTTGGATCTATATATCAGAAAAGAGAAAGCGAAAGAGCAAACATAAAGTGAATTTAAAAAAGAAGAACTCATTGAAGCTTCCTCCTTTATGCACGATCGTGACCAGTTGGGAATTTTAAAGCATGATATTATTTAAGTTCACTTTTGATTTAAACTTTAAAATGTTCCAAATTCTATTTCTGGTAAAAACTAAAGTACTTTTACATTTTAGATATAAAAAAAAGCGCTCGTAACCAGTTGAGAATTTTAAGGCATGGTATTATTTAAGTTCACATTTGATTTAAACTGTAAAAGTTTTAAAATTCTATTTGTTGTAAAAACTAAAGAATATTTATCAATTTAAGATATGAAAAAAAGCGAGAAAAAAAGTTGAGAATTTTAAGGCAAATACCAGATATAGCGTTCTACAAAGTCAGTATACAGTTGAAAAGGTAAGTAACAAAGCATATTTTAAGCCAATTATCTAAACAATTAATACAAATAAATCCCATTTTTGATGAGTGTGCTTGTTTTATGTGACTTTTGGCGAAGAGAGCGGTCGCCTTTTGGCATTCGCTGACAGTCGTCGCGTTTGTCGCACAATATAAATTAAACTTGGCAGCACCCAAGGGGGGTTGAGGAGGACACAGAGACCCTACCCTCCGCTTGGGCTCTATGAATATTTTAATAATGCCATCGTCTGAGCCAGAGACAGGCAGAGTCGGATCTGCAAATTGCCCAATGAGCCTTGAGCTCTTTTCGTGGCCATGGATGCCATGGATGAAAAATGCAAAAAGGACCTCCGGATTTTGTCCATTTGCCATTGAGCCATTCATAAAAGGGGCACACACAGAGAGAGATACATAGATAGAGAGACGACTTCCAAAGACAAAGCCGCGTGGGCAGCCGGATTATGGTATCTTCTCGCCCGGATTCTGTGGTTACTCATTTTGCTTTTCTGATTTTGTGACTAGGTTGTTCTCGGAACTTTCCACTGGCACCATGAATAACTTATTACATTCCTCGTTTAAATGAAAAATATCAAGACATTGGGTTGCATTACAGAGTTCCCTGAATATGTATGGAAAATATTGTTTAAGTTAAACAGGGCTCAGACATAGTTACTCATATCTATGATATTTTTACGAGACACTCAATTATCTATCAGTCCAATGTCATTACTTGAACCATTTTACATTAATTTAGGGGATAAATTAATTAATTGATTAAAAAACCGACACATTTCATTTATGGGAAGTATCTGCGGGGGAGCATTGACAATTATATCATACTCTAAATTCTTGACATTCAATTAAAGTTCCCCAACTTATATTCTCGGATGTTTTTTTTTTTTAATCACAAAATGCATTTTAAAACCAATTTTATGGTGATTTGAGCACTGAGTTGGCTTTAAATTGAAAATATACGACCCTTTAAGGGGGGGGGAGGTCTGTGCATGCCTTGATCCGCTGCATATGGAAGCGACCATATGGCAACCTCGCCCCAGGATTCCATCGAAAAGCGGCAATCGAGGGGCACAGCGTGCTCCGATGAGAGCTGCCCGCCGCCCGATGGGAAGATGGGCGGCGGGCCAACTCAGAAGCCATAAATCTCTGTGTGGGCACAGGCGCCTTCTGTGCGCTACGTTCCCATTCTGCTCTGGCCCCAACATTCCCTCTCTTTTTTTTCTTTATATTTTGTCTTCTCTCGGGGGGATATTGTATAGCAGCCGCACTCTTAATTGGCCTCTCCAGCTGTTTTTGAGCGGTTTGTACACGGATATCGTAGAATTATATTGGGGTATGTTGCACTATTCTTTTAATAAGTTGAAAAAAAGAGCTAAACTAAGAGAACTAATCAAATTAAGTCACTGTTAAGAGTTGTTTAGTATATATTACATAGAGTACAAAAACAAAATCTACATGTTGTCAGGAGATTCAAAGATCCTAAGGATTAACAAAAGCAAAATATACACTTCTTGGCCTTGTTTAGCTTTGAATTTTTGTTTCTTTTTATTCTCGCTTATTATTTAGGCTCCCATCTTGAGATTAATTGCCCATCTATGTTTCATAAAATGTTAGTACAAATTTAATAGTAAGAAAAAACAGAATTCTAGGTACCTAATAGTCGAGGGGACTTTTCTGTGGTCTTCTATTTGAAACCGGGGAAATGGCGCCTGGTGTGTAAACTGGGGCATATAGCCCCCCAGCCCCCAGCTCATTCTCCTTTGCCCACATATTTCCGCATTGGAATTGCACTCACAAACTGAGAATCCAGAATGAGAATCGAGAAATGAGAACGGAGAGCTGAGAGCTGAGAGCTGAGAACTGAGAACTCTGAGCACTGGGGAATATCGAGAGCCAAATCGAGAGCCTGTCGCTCGACGCTTTGCGCCTCTGCATTATTAATAGAATTGAAATCTCTATTTCAAGGCAAACACGCCAAAACAAACATACAAGAGGGGCGTGGGTGAGGGGGGTGGTGGGGGGCCAAAGGAATGAGGGGAAGGCTTAGGGGAAGCAAAAAAGTGAAACAAAGGAACGAACCCACAGACACAGCAATTACAACAACGACGACGACGACGACACCTTCTCTGAGTGTGAATCAAAACTGCGCAGTAATTGCCGGGTCACCCCCACCTCTCCCCCTTGCTATATTGCTATCTATATCACCTAATCCGCCCGCCACTTCCCCTCCCCCTCCAGTCGATTCTCTTCCTTTATGAACCTATAAACGATTCACAAGTATTATTTCCTGAAATCAAATGTTAAACGAGTTAGGAAAGATTCAATTCAATTCAATTCAAATCCAATCGCTTTGATTCTAGCAACTCGGAAAGTGAAGTGTGCATGCAGAGAGAGAAAAATTCATTCTTAGAAGCTCTATTTCACTAAAAATTATATTAAAACAGAAAATAAAGAAATTTACCGTTTTAGTTTTAAGAAGGGCTTTTTTATGCTTACTTCAGTTGTTTTAAAAAAGTCTTCATCTGGATGTAAAGTAGTGTCTTGGATCAAGGTGTTTATTCTGGCTAACGGACAGAACGGACAGACGGACATGGCCAAATCGACTCGCCTGGTGATGCTGATTAAGAAAGTTCGAAGCTGCCTTTGTTACGACTTTTCTATCTTTACTAAGATATAACATATATAAGAAATAAGATGTATAAATATTTAAATGTTTTTACATTTTTGGAATCAGCTTAGGAAACGGCTTTATTTAATGGTAGGCCTTTTCTTTTCAGTTTGAACGTATTAATTAACATATAGGTGTACATATTTATTTGAAAACATATATAGTATTATTGTATATTTATCATGTACTTAATCCTGATTCTTAAAACCTTTATAATATCACTTTAAAGTCAAATAAATGAATGTTTTTAAATTAAATCCCACTACTTAGGTCGTAAATTTAGTTTGCTCTGTGAAAGACATTTTGCATTTGGAATATTTAACAACATAAGACGAAAAATACATAAATGGGGAGTGCTCTACACACACTCGTGCATATAAATGTATATACATACAGATGTATGTTTGTATGTGCCCTCTGTTATTTATATTTAATTGCTCTTACGTTTTGCCTTTTGGCTGCTTTTCTTTTAGTTTTTTTTTTTCTTTGTATTTAGTTTGTTCGTTTGTTTGTTGTTTCGCCTTTTTTGTTTAGGGGGAAAGGGAAGGTTGGAGGGTAAAGGGGCCACAGCTGACACCGCCTGGTGAAAGTGTGTGTTCCCCTTGGCCCTCTGCCACCTCCTCTCTCTATGCTGTCAAACGCAGACATGTTTATGCTGTTTCATAATCGAAAATTTACATATGAGCCGCCGCCGCCGCCACCGCCGAACTACGGGACGTGTTCGACGCTTCTGTGAGCTGTTCGAGAGCTCCACGACCAAGTTGGCCCAGTTTGGGCGCTGCAACTAACTGCAATGCCATGAGAAGATCACGGGGGAACCAGGGAACTGGTGGGGTAGTGGCGGATAGCAGTCGGTCTACAGTTCACTTGGCCGCTGACGCATCTGTACGAGTCCGAGTAGCTATTGACTGACTATAGCCATTCGAGACTCTCCCGACAGATAGAAGCCAGCAAACACATACAGCCAGGGACAGGGAAATAGCAAGATATGGATGGAACTTAAAGAAATTAAAAAGTAAAGCATAAAATAAATAAATAAAAGCCTTTCATAATATCTACATGAGGGCTTAGCTTCAGATATTAAGGGAAAAGGCCTTACAACATCACAATAAAGCTGAGATCAGGTTTCAAGGATTGTTAACGAATAATCTATCATTATTGTGTAAACATTATTGCAGTGAATCAGCGAACATGCACAAATATATGTATATCCAGGAAATCACCTATAATAAAAATATGGACTTTTAAGGAAGTCATAAAAATGTTTACGAAAGCTAAACAAATGTGCGATAAGGAATGCCAAAGGAAGTAAACAAAAGTTTAACTGAGAAATAAGCGAGCCAAGTGCTAGATAAATATATTATATAGAAAATATAGCCTTCCCAGAAGTTGGGTAAAAATTTCACTAAAAATAAAACTAAGCATTTTCAAAGCTAATAACCTGGCAGCTTTACGTTCGTTACATCTGCTTCGAGTTAATGGGACCTTTGGAATCTTTTTTCGATTTACCGCCTGCGCTCCCTTAACACGGTCAAGTTATTTAATAATAATGGAAAAAGTGCATTAGCTGTGTAACTCCCCCACATCAGCATTCCATATTCGAGTGACCACCGGTGTGTGAGTGTGCTCCAAAAGTACGCAGTGGGAACGATGACGAAGCCATTGGCTGAGAAAGTGGCTCACAACGCCATCGCTCTACTCTGCTCCCAAATGGGCAACTGGTGCGACTGCGAGTGCTCATGCTCGCTTGCTGCTTGCTGCTGGCTGCTTGCTGCTTTCGCCTTATCTAATCAACAAGTTTCTTTGACTTTTATGAGCCAGCAAGCTTTGAACTCGCTGCCGGAGTCAGAGTCACAGTCACAGCCACAAACAGCCCACCAAAAACGGCCAAAAAAAAAAAAAATAAAAAACAGACGGAAGAGAGCAGATGGCGGCAACTGCTGCTTGATTGAGGTGCAACAATTTGTCTGCAATTGGGAGGCACTGCGGCAAAGGCGGCCAAAACGGCCAAGGCGGCTGAGGCGGCAGCAAGCCCAAAAATAAATTCAAGTATGCATGGCAAAAGCCGTTGGACAGGTTTTTCTTTCCGCTCTCTTCGCTGTTCCCAGTTCCCCCCAGTTCCCGGTTACCATTCTGATCCCCATTCCCATTCGCATTCCCATTCTCATCATGGCATGGCATACTACAAACTACTCTACCCCTCGCTCGCCCGGTTCCCTTCATTCCAGAGCCGCTTCCTCCATTAAGCAATATCCAAGTGGCCGGCCGGTCTACAGCGGATTCCATATCCATTCCATAGTAAGACGGGAGAGAGCCCAAGGAGGAGGGCCCGAACATGCACACCAATTTCGTCTTGGACTGGGTTTCATTGGTATTCCCTACACTCGCTCCCCTGTCGCAGTCGCAGTCGCATTTCAGCCAGGAAGTTCGTTGTCGCCTGCTGCTGCCGCTGCTGTCTCCCCTGCTGCCACGCCCCTTCCTACGACCGTGTCCCCTCTTAT
This sequence comes from Drosophila parvula, assembly GCA_018904695.1. Classification (NCBI taxonomy): domain Eukaryota; kingdom Metazoa; phylum Arthropoda; class Insecta; order Diptera; family Drosophilidae; genus Drosophila; species Drosophila parvula. The sequence continues at coordinate 81,357 of JAEIIG010034245.1, forward strand.
GCTGCAGTACCTTAGCACACCCCTTTGGCTGCACGGTAAGAAATTTAAGGTAGTCAGTTGGCAGGAAACGAAGTTTAGTAGTTGCTTAGTAATGGTAACTACAAAGGAATATTGATTTGACGCTAAAATTCTCGAGTGTTTAGTTGGAAACTGATTGTAACCAACGAATACTGATTAAGAATCGTTTGGTTACCACTTGGAACTATGTAGATCTTTGGAAAGCAGATTTAAGAAGACCATTCATTAGCTTAGTAATTGCAACTATGCAGAAATATTGATTTTAAGTTAAGATACCCAAGAGTTAAGTTGGAATCTAGTAAAAAGGAAATTCTACTGATGAAGCATCGAGTGTTTACCACCTAAAACCTAATAATCTTTGTAACTAACTGTTGGGAAACCAAGTTGAAATAGCTTTAGTAATGGGAGACTACGCTGTATATCAAAATCGGGCAGTTACTAATGAGGAACCCTTGACTTCCCTTCCAAAAGCCTGCAAATTTCCTCGAAGGCAGTGTCACGTTTATAGCCCAAGCCACTTGATTTATTTTTCCCTGTGCACCCGTTTTGTGTCCCCGGCATTTATGCGGCTTTTCATTTACATGCCAACATTTGTTTCCCTTGGCAGTTGGCAACGAGGCTTGAGGACCGAACACCGAAGCCTGGTGTGGAGTGGGCAATGAGTCATGCCACGGATAAGAGTTGGGGCAGCACAATGCAGCAAGGAGGGAGAATGCAACCTGGTCGGACGATAGATAGATACGATGATTATAACTCAACTAAGAGGAGCCCGCATGCTGTCCAATTGAGAGTCCAATCCAATCACAATCTGGGGCACACACTGGCCGTGGGAGAATGGTTTTTGGACCTGAGCCAGGCGGAAGTTTAAGAGCAATCAAGTGTAGTGTGTGTGTGTTACTTGATCCGGAAATGCGTAAATCAAATCAAAACGCAGTAGCAGCGGAGGAGGAGTTATGACCCCAATTCGGGAGATATAATGCGCGCAAATCAAAGCCAATTTGCCAAATTACTTTAAGCGGGGGGGGGGTGACGACAACGACAAAGGAGCCAAGGACACCCACTACCCACTACCCACTGCTCACCCTTCGCCAGGTGCGCCACCAGTGCGAGTGGGTGGCTCTTCAGAGCGAGGTGAGGCACGAATAGAAAGCGTCGCCGGCGACCAAAGACAAACCAATTTTGTTCGCTTGGCCCCAAATGTGGCAGCCGACACGATGTCGCGCAATTGAAAGTTTTGTCTTCGATTTGCATTTTTTGAAAAGGAAAGGAAACCCCAAACCAAATTGTGCGAAATTGTTGGAAATTGTTCGAAATTGCTTTCGCTTTCACACAAAATAATAATGGGGAGACGGCGGAGCCAGGGATCGGACGTTGCATCGAGCGGAAATTAACGGTCAATCCACTCCGCTCGATGGCGGTAGCGGCGACTGATCGAAAATTGGACGTCAAGCGAGTTCAAATTGCGTTGGGGGTTCAACTGAAGATAAGAAAGAGTCGGACCACGCGAAAGGTCCATGGCTTGCGATTCGATCGAGGCGACTGTTTCTGATATTTTTACATTTTTCAAATCTATTTTTAAACCCAATTGGTTCGGACAATGCTCGCTCGCCTTCGAGTGAGAAACTAGAAAGCTTCAAACACAAACTGAAATTCGCAGTTCCATCCGGTAAACATCAGGAAGTTACGGATTTTTGATAACTTTATCAGCAATTTTTTTTATTATTATTTTATTGCCACTAATGGCTCAGAATGACTAATAAGGGAAAACATTTTAGATTCGTATACACAATCGCTTTGATGTTGATCACATGTGTGCTTCAAAGAGTATAGAGCATACGAAACGTGACTGGAAATTGTGAGGAAAAAGTACACCCAGAAGTGGGGAAAGCTTTTAACGAAAACTACATATTATTAAAAAAAAGAACATTGGAAAAAGGTACTTTAGGGATTTCATATATACCATAATAATACTGTTGAAAAGTGGCTATAAATGATATAAGATATATAAGTTTTTAAGAGTATTATATTTATATTAACTCTTTTTATGTTAACCCTTTTTTTCTCTATTCTTTGTTAATAATGGTATTAATATGGTTTGTAAACCGAAGATATGTAGATTCACGGGTTGTTTCAAAGCGAAATGTCCAGTTCCTCCAACTTCCAACAATGTACTATTATATTATATTATCATTTACACCCAATGATTATGATATTTTTACAAGGTATTAAAAGGGTTTATATAGCTTCAAAAAACTATACAATGAAATTGTTTATTAAATTCGTTGAAACAGATTTTCAAGATCCCCCCCTGACAGAATATTTCCGGTAAACCCGGATCTAATCGGGATGTAACATTCATTGCCCTACATTCCCGTATAAAATAAATAAAAGATCTTCCAAAATGTGTGGAAATAAACAAAATTTCTTAAAAGACTTGTTCTTTAAAAATGTACAAAGGGCATGTTTAAAGTTGGATGGAAAAACACAAGTAGAGAAACCGGTAGGGAAACGTTCTCTTCAGATCCTAAACTACATATATTCCCAAAAGAATCGAAGAAGCAAATCCATTCTTATTTTCCTCCTCTTTTTTTTTCTTTGTAATCATACGTTCAGGGATTTAACATAAGGTAACACAGTAACTCCCATTGAGCATGGTTCTTAAGGTTTCCAAAGACCACCCTCCAGGGCTAACTAAGACGGGGAAAATGCATAATTCGCCGAATCGGGGTCTAGGTCTAGATATATGGTACTTACAGAACGCCCGAACAGCGGGTGCAGACAAAGGAGCCGATTGTCATGTTCACATAGGTCGGTCCCTTTTGGCCGCAGTCGAAGCACTGACGGTTGCCGCCCGTACCGCTGGCCACCAGTTCCCGCAGGGCCAGCAGGTACTTGTCGTCCTGCTTCTTGCGCACCACAGCCATCTCTGTCTCTGTCTCTGTCGCTGTCTTTGTCTGCTGCTTCTGCTGCTTCGGCTTCTCCTTTGCTCCGCTTGCCTCCTCCTTGACCGCTTCCGGTGCAGTTGTTGTTGCTACTGCGATCAGCGGTCCTGCTCGCTCCTCCTCCGTGTCCTCTCCCTCGTCCTCTTCTGTGGTGCCGCCGGCTAGCTGCTCGGTGTCCGAGGGCAGCTGCTCGTGGGGATCGGGATGCTGCTGGTTGGGATGGCGCTCCGCAGCGTAGGGCGCAAAGGGGGCGACGGCGGTGCGGTAGGAGGAGGCGGCGTGGGGCGCGGAGCTGTTGTAAACGTAAACGAACTGAATTTTGCCTGCTTTTTACAGTTACGCACGATCGAGATTCGGATACGTCGAATTCGGATTCGGATAACGGATAATGCCGAACGTAACTGACGTAACTCTCTTTTTTCCACGGCTTGACCTTTCCTCTCCTTGCCTCGCAAACACACACACACACACACAGAGAAGCACGCACTGGCACAAACACTGTAATAATAATTTAAGCAAAACTATTTCGCTCTCGCTTGCGCCACTTGCTTCTTATATTGTTTACTTTGCACTTTTTTTCGGTTGCGATTGTTGCATTTAATTCAATTTATTTACACTTCCAACCGCAGTTGCTGCAGTTGCCACACAAACTCAGGGATTCGGTTTCGGTTTCGGATTCGGATTCTCAGATTCTCGCCACTTCTGCTGCTTCTTCCTCGCTGCTTCTTCTTGCTTTGTTTGTTATTAACACACAGATACACTCACACATAGACACAAAGCAAGCGAAGGGGGAACGAAAGGAAACGAACGAAAACAGAGCGAGAAAATAGCGCAATTCTTTGAAAATTCCGACGCCGCTCGCTTTGCAACAACAACAAACACAGTTTTCCGGCGGCGCAGCGGTACGTGGCGTTGTTTTTGTTTTGTGGGAAATGGTTTGCTTGCACTCGTATTTATAGGTTTCCTCAAAACCCGAACACAGCCGAAAGCTGCCGAGCAGTGTTGTCAATTTAGCTATTTTCACACTAAATCTAGCTTTAAATTGTGAAGTAGCGGCAAGCGGGAATTATAGATATTTTCTAAGCAAACAAAATAAGCCAAAAAAGCCTTGTTAATGGATGTTATTTATTATTCACTTTATAATAATAGTCTCTTCCCCCTACCAATTTAATTACAGAACTGTTTATCCTTTGCTTTTTGTCGATTTATTATTGTTATTTGTCGTGTTTTTTGGCTACCATAAAAATTGTCTGGCTATTTCGAGGCTAGTTCTAGCTTTTTTATAACTCGAACAGCTCTCACAAGACCCGAGCTCTCTCAATATCCGAGAGCGAAGCAAACTACGTAAGCAAACAAAAACGTAACGTTTTCACGTAATTGGACAAAATGTAACCGTTTTCGAGGTACGTTAAATGTTTGTTAAGTCATTTTTCCACTCAGATTTTTTTAGTTTATAAACAAAACGTGGGGCGTAACTTATAGCTGAACCCTGAGAACACAAATTAAGGAAGCTGTTTCATATATTTATTTATTCTTCTATCTTATTAGTTAAATAATTAATATTAGGCATATACTCTAGTCTTCTAATCGTTGCCGACTATTTCCCTTCTTCACAAACTTCCTTTTGAACGTGGCAGGTGCACTGGAGGCCATTTCCTCATCCAGACCTCCTATTGTCTTCTCTTTGAAGCGCTTGACCGGAGGCTCGGGCTCACTGGAGGCTGCGGAGACCACTGGAGCAGCAGTGTAGTAATCCGTTTGGGGCAACTGCCAGTCGATGGGATCCTCAGGTGGCCTACAAAATAAGAAACATGATAAATTACACAATTTCAGTAAGATTCCCCTAAAAAAAAGAGACCCCTACTTGACCACCACGGATTGCCACTGTCCGATCTCCTTTGTGGCCGCCTCCTCCTCCGTTTTAAAGGCGTTGCGCTTCTCCTCCTTTTGCTTCTTCTCCTTGGGATTCTCTGGCTTGCGGTAGGCCTTCATCCGTTCCCGATTCACACGCGCCACCTCCTCGTCGGCGTTCTCCCGGAAGCGTCGCGATTCCTCCGCCTGCGTCAACTCCTGCTGGTCCACCGCCAGCTGATTGATGCGCTCGTACTCCTCGTAGGAGAGGAAGCCTTCCTTGGGCTTCTTCCACACCGATTCGTTGGTCTTGACGTTCCAGTAGTAGGTGTGCCCCTCATCCGACTTGCCTTCGACCCACAGCGATGCATCTGGCACGGCGGCGGACTCAGCCACCTTGCTTATGTTGACGCGCCGGTTGTCCTCTTCCTCGTCCGAGAGTCCTTCGAGCCGCATGGGATCCACCTGACGCTGCCGTTGCGAGCTGGAGGCACTCCTGTCGGAAGAGGAGGAGGCGGCGGCTGTGGCTCTCATCACCGTGTTAATGGAGCGTGCTGTCATGTCACCGTGGGCATGGACATCCTGGGCATATGACTTCATGGCCGCCTCCTCCATTTTGCGGATCTCTGCGTCCATCTTCTGCCGCTCCCGCTCCGACTTCTCGCTGTTCCGGCTGATGTCCGTGATCCGCTTGGCCACGTTCAGCTTGTGCCGCTTGCCGCTCTCGTGGAAGGCGACGCTCTGAAGGATATGGGGTTATTGGGAATTCTTAAATTCCGTATAAAAGTTAATCTTACCGCCTTGTTGTCGCTCAGCCAGCATTTGCAAAAGTCACAGAACTTTCGCTCGTTGGATTTCCAGTACTCCGTCCTGCGAAGGGATTAGATGTTAGTTGAGGACGAGGAAGGAGTCATATTCAGGGAACTTACATGTTGATTTTAATCCTTTGGTTTCTTTTTTATGCAGAAAAACAATATTTATTTACAAATTTTGCATGCAAAGCAAAATCAAAACAAGACACTAGGGATGTCGAAAAAATATTGAAATATCGATATATCGATAATATTTCCAAAAAAATAAATGTCAGCGATTTTCGTTGTTGAAAATATTGATATTTTCATGATGGTCTTGAGCGAAAAGTGATCAAAACCAGTGGAAACACCACTAACTGGACATTTCATTTGGAAAATAGGCACCAAAATGCTTTTCCTAAATGTTAATTTATTATTGGTAACTCTGAACACGCTGGATGTGTCAGAAAATTGAATAAATTTTAAATTTTGAATCCCTATGTGTAATCAACAAGAATGTTTAATCAAGTCTCTTGCATTCAATATATATAATAATATTTTAAAATCCATCGATATATATGAAGATATCTTAAAAAGAAATTTTCCAATTATCATCCATACGATATTTAAAAAATACTCGACAGCCCTAGTTCCCCCTTAGTCCGTTGCTAGAAGTCTTAGCTATTTTCTAGCTCAATTGTATTATGCAAAATAATAATCAACTAGACATATTAAAAATTTATTTTAAAGAAACGTATAATAAATAACATTTAAAGAAATAATAAATAAGATTTATTTTAATTTAAATGTAACCCACCAACAATTAATACAAATTCTGTGAGTATCCCTGTTCCCATCTTTAGCTTTTTTTCAACTGGTAGCTATTTTCCCGTCACACTGCCAGAGCCAGGTGGGCCAATTAATTGAAAAGGCGAACCTAGGCGAACAACAGGCGACAGTCTCTCTCGGAGATTCGTGCGCCGCAGTCATAGCTGGGTCTGACCCGTATCGCCTTGATCGTAAACCTCGCTTCCGCAACCGTAGCATGGGCCAGACACGCGTAGCCAACGCAACGACGTCGCTAACATCATCCGCGTCGATGTCGTCGGTGAAGACAAGTGAGTGGCGGAGGAGCAGCAGAGCAGAGACCGTAGGCCATGGTCACCTGTAGTCGCACTCATTTGCACCTGGGGTCCGAAGTCTCGCCTCTGGCAGCGATTTTATCAGACACTGTTTTTGGTTTCGGTTTCGGTGTGCAGTCGCTAACGATGTGCACTCCTCCCTTTCCCCATTTCAGATTGCCAGTTGGATGGGGAGGGACAGCAGTCGCTGCTGGGCGAGCACAGCTGGGAGGAGTTCTCCATCGACGTGCCCTGGGGCACTGTGGAAGGTGAGTCATCCTTATCGCCTTATGGCAATCTGACGTGATTCCGAACGTGACGCAGCTACTAATCTCCTATCTGTCTATCCCGCTCCAGGGAAATGGTGGGGTTGCCGGAACCAACAGCCCATCATAGCGCTCCATGGCTGGCAGGATAACTGCGGCAGCTTCGACCGCCTGTGCCCGCTGCTGCCTGCCGGTACCTCAGTCCTGGCCATCGATCTGCCCGGCCACGGCAAGTCCTCGCACTATCCGCAAGGCATGCAGTACTTCATCTTCTGGGACGGCATCTGCCTGATCCGTCGCATCGTGCGCAAGTACAACTGGAAGAATGTCACCCTGCTGGGGCACTCGCTCGGCGGCGCCCTGACCTTCATGTACGCAGCCAGCTATCCGGATGAGGTGAACAAGCTGATCAACATCGATATTGCCGGACCCACGGTGCGCGGTGTCCAGCGGATGGCCGAGGGCACTGGCAAGGCCCTGGACAAGTTCTTGGACTACGAGACGCTGCCGGAGAGCAAGCAGCCGTGCTACTCGTACGACGAGATGATCAAGCTGGTGCTGGACGCCTACGATGGCAGCGTGGACGAGACATCTGTGCGTGTCCTGATGAAGCGGGGAATGCGGCATAATCCCAGCCAGGATGGATACCTGTTTGCCCGCGATCTGCGCCTGAAGGTGAGCCTGCTGGGCATGTTCACGGCGGAGCAGACCATGGCCTATGCCCGCCAGATCCGCTGCCGGGTGCTCAACATACGCGGCACTCCCGGCATGAAGTTCGAGACGCCGCAGGTCTACGCAGATGTGATTGCCACGCTGAAGCAGCACGCTTCGAAGGTGGTGTACGTGGAGGTGCCGGGTACCCATCACCTGCACCTGGTCACCCCGGAACGAGTGGCGCCGCACATCAACCAGTTCCTGCTGGAACCGTGAGCAACTTAAGTTGGAGGCTACCTAGATAGGATGTAGGATGTAGGATAGGATAGAGTGTATAGATCATCCTCTTGGGATGTGATGTGATGTGAAAGTGATCAAAGGTTTGTAAGATGTTCACCGATGTTATATGTATATGGTAGAGTGAGTGCCTTTCCGGGCATTGATTAATCGCAAATACATTAAATATATGACTAAATTGTGCACAAATCTCTGTTTTTTTCTTTTTGTTTGCGTAAAACTTGTTTCGGCCTGAAGATCAACCTACTTTCCGCGGTTGCACTTTGAACGGCGCGAAAGTAAGTTGTGTTAATTAAACAAATTGTTTTTTGTGACAACTATTCCTCCCTTTGAGCGATGTCATCATTATATATCAAAATACAGAAAAAACAGTGCAAACATTTACTTATGAGTCTGGCAAGTCATCATTAGTAGGTAGTTTTGCCATTTTTTTCTAGATTATGGAAAGGCCCTTTCTTACTCCAAGATGGCATTTCAAATTAAGATCATTTACCTGTTTTAAAAATATGAATATTAAAAAGACTTGAACACCTATAAAAACGGATTACCTAGAGGAACTTCTATGACTGTCTACCCCGTTGGGTTTATCTATGGTATTATCTTTCAGTCTTCACCAACTATCGCACCTGGCAGATTATAAATATAGATGTCTGGCTCCAGGTCTATCTTCCTGAAACGATAGCAATACGGATATCCTAAGTCGAATAGTAAAGTCATTATCTAACGATTCAAAATTATTAACTGCCAAGTTCTCAAGATTCTTGCCCTTTAACAAATTATTTTCGTACAAATTACTACAAAATGGAGCTTTTCATCACCGAAAATAAAGAGCACCTAACTTATAACATATGTATATAATATGTACATGTTTATATATAGGATCAAGTGGTTTTTTTTTATTACTCTAAAGTCCATTTAATTTAATTTTGTGACTATGACCAAGTTAACAGCCTTGGTTAATTGGTGTTTTTTGCTTGAATGAATGGGGTTTTTTTGTGCGATTAAGCTACTTGTATTATTAGAGTGGGATCTTCCCTGTGACTTATGGGAAAGTAGTAACATCGTCTTATTTATAGATTTTCAATAGCGTAGTTGTGCTCTAATTATTTTATGACCTTCAAATATGCCCAAATATTTACTTATCAATATTTTTTGGTGTGTAACCAATATCTTTTTGCTCTGATTGACCTTTAATCGGTGGGATGTCTAGATGAGGCCACTCACTAGCCATAAATTATATGTATTCTTTTTATTAAAGTTAGCTATCATCATTATCACAACAGCTTGTCGATTTGCAAATATAATAAACAACATGCTTAGATAAACTATCACATCAAATGAACAGATAAGATGGGAATTGCTTACAAAATCAACTAATTGGGCGATTATTCAGACTGTTCATATTTTGATACTTTTTCGGGGAATTTTATTTTTATTTCCAAAGAAAAAGCAATAGAAACTAAGAATTTCTCCCGCCCTTTTACGAATTTGAAGTTTCCAAAATATATAGCTACACCCAAAAAGTTATCGATAACGTTGAGTTTTCAGTGTTGAAAAGGAGTTTATAAACATTCAAAATTACCGCTCACACTCGCTGGGCAGCACTGTCCGTCAGGCAAAATTTTATTTGTTGCTTGGCAACCTCATTGTTTACGTTTTTATTTATTAACCAATTCCCATTGACCAGAATGGATGTAATAAAAGAGATTAATGATAAATATCTGGCACTCGAGGCGGAGATTGATCAGAAACTGGAGAAAGTGTAAGACTACCGTTTGAATTGGTAAAACCCCTCTAAACCGTTTTTCCTTAGGCAAATTGAGGAACTGAAATTGGAGCGTCAAAATGAAAAGCTGGCCGAGAGCTCGCATCTTCATCCACCTGCACCCAAGGTCCTGTCATACGAGGAAGCTCTGCTGAGAAATTCCAACACCTTGAAGGCTCTGGATATAGCGAAAGCCCGCCTCCGATCCCGTTCCACATATTCTCCCGTGGAAAAACTGCTTCAGCAGGCCCTGGACAATTACAGAAGGGAACTGGAGAGCCTTGAGGAGGTCAGGAAGCAACCGCAGGAAGAGGAGGAGCCAGAGGAGGACAACCTGTACGATCTGGTCATGCAGAATGTGATCGAGGCCAAACAACAGCAACAGCAGCAGCAGCAGCAAAAGAGTGCAGAGCTCTAGGTTATTTCCTTGGAAACCCGCAAATGATATATGTATAGTCTATATATAAAATGGTATTTGCTGTACGCCGTCTCTGGTGTCTCAGGTGTCCAGCTGAATAAACACACTCCAAATGTACACACACACAAGTGAGAAAGGAGATCGGAGAATAGAGAGAATGGGGTGGGGTGGGTGGGTACGTAGTACGTATGCTCACCCTCCGAGCAAACATACCGGATGACGAGATGGAACCGTTCCCCAATCATCTAAGTGCCGCCCCCGATCGACATGTTCTCCCCATCGACGTTATCATCCCGATGGGAACCCTGACATATAATATCTCTACTATCGCAGCAAACACATTTACCTAATTAGTTGGCCATATAATTACTCGGATGGACATCCCCCAAATCGGACCCAAGGAAGACTGCCGACTGACAGACAGTCAACTTGGGTAATAAATCAATTAATGGCACTCTCCACGGGTGTGCTCGTGCAAACATCAAAGAGAAATTATGACTCTTCTCGTCATGTCGCTGTTTGTCCATTGATAAAGACGCTGCTGATAGGGAGGCACCAAAAGGAGACAATGCTTGGCATTGGTGGTGGCAGGGGTTGCACGAGGGACTCCAGATCGCTTGGACAAATATTAGAGACGGATCGATCGGGAGTTGTCACTTGTCTGTCATGCATACACAGCCCACACGCGAGTACAGTTGAGTTCAACAAGATATATAGCACCAGTTTGTTAAAAGAAAAGTTTCCAACTTCTTATGCATATTGTAATAAGTTAATTTATGGAATCTATGTACCTATAATTTCGGACCCTTAAATAAAAGCACTTTACCAATCATAGCCAGCTGAAAATAGTATATTTCTTGCTTTAATTTTCCATTACTTTAGTTTTGAGAAAAGTTTGTGCGCAACACAATGATCCAATTCACCAACATAGTCAAATAGCTCCTCAATGCAGGTCTCAGTGGTCTTGGATCGTCCATTTACACGGTCATTGCATTTCTCGTATTTCTTGTACAACGATTCAATATGTTTCTTGGCTCGGCATTTCTCCCTAAGGTCGTCTAGAGGATCCACCAGCTCCTCCTCCTCGTCGTCGGCTTTAACAATGGGCGGAGAAAACCAGCTTCTAAAGGCCATATTGATAGCTTTTCAAGATTTTGACTGTGATATATTTGAAGGTGAAAATTTGACAATGAAAGCCAAGATATCAACGATACTCGTATGTTTGAATGAACTAGATCAGTGTTCTATTTGGAGTAATATCGATATGTGGGCTATGTGCATGCTAAAAATCAAGTTGAAGTAGCATGCCAAAGCCAGATGTACTGCATAGATGGGCACTGAATTTCTAATTTGGAGCCCAAAGGGTCAAGACAAAACACAAGGGAAAATAAACTTAAATTCTTATGTGAGCTTTAAGAAATACATTTTGCAAGCCCTCAAGTAAAGTATTAATTTTGTAATATCCTGTACTGTAAACAGTCCTATTATTTTGCCTTTAGCTGTGCGTGCTAAAGTGGTTTTTTTGGATGCGCCTGACCGGGTCGCAGGTAAAGAAGGGAGCCAGCAAGTAGGCAAGCCCACCCCTTACGCTCCTCACCTCTCCTCACCTGCTCACAATACCTGTGCAGCAGTACCTGTGCTGATAACGACACAGCCACGACCGGGAATCTATTGAGACAAATTGCGGGGCGACATTTCCACTTGGCATTTCCATTTCATTTTCCTCCAGCTGAAAGGAGGTTGCTGAGGAGGAGGGAGAGGGTGCTGTTGGTGGCTACACGTTGACAGCTAGGGCAGGCCAGGCCAGGCGACGGCGACAGCGTTTAATGGCCAATACAAAGGCAGCCACGCACTCATACCTGGGGACGGGGGACTCGCGACTCGCGACTCACCTCGAGAGTGTGAGTGTGAGTGCTATCTACAGAAATATCACCCACTTTGTTGCTCCACATTTTGTGCGTTCAATATTTCATATATTTATTTGTTCTCTCACACAACTCACACACATACAGTGCTAGCTGTGGGAGAGGGGACACCTCCTCCTCCTCCTTCTTCTTCTTCGCCACCTGTGCACAGGTGAGATATCGCCTATGCCGGTGCGATCGCCGTCGACTTCGTTCGCTCGCATTTGGGGGAGCAGACGTTTTAAACTTCACCGTCAAATCCAACGTTTCAGTTACGTTCCGAAACGCGACAAGTGCATATAGGTAGTGCCATCGATCCGCCTTTCCCATATAACATCTATATAGAACTCCTAACCGATCAGTGAACGTCTGTGGGGGGGTGCCTACGTGTACTCCTCTTTTGGGGCAGCGAATTACTTGGGCCAAGGGAATGCAAACTGTGATCGCAATTACCAAAAGTTTGTTCGTTTGGCTTAAGTTATTTTCATGTCCAAAAAACACCCAAGGCCACGTGGTGTATCCGTGGAGAGCGGTTTCGGTTTGGGTTCGCCCACCGCCCCACAAAAGTGTCCTCTACTTTGGAACTAAAGCCTTTATCAACGGATTTTAGACTGTGTGCTTAATCAGTTTTGCAACGTCACCATCAAGAATAGCAGGTGAGGATCGCAATCAGAACACCACCTGAAAAGTGCCTGGGAGGGAGGCGGCACTTCGTTCTCTTCCTTGGAAGCCAATCAATTCAAATTGCACAATTTCCCGCTGGGAGAGAGAGGAGAGCCAGATTGGGCCAGAGTGATAATGACATTACTGATACTGAGAGATACTGAAACCCCAGAGATAAGCTCCGCCCCCTCAACAAAATACAGACGCCACCTGAGGTGGACTCCTCTCCCCGAAGCCGGTTGATTATCGATCGGCTTCCGTTTGGAACTCGGGTAGGGAGTCTCGTGGACTCGTGGTGTGCTGGCATGGAATCGGAGGTCGTAAAGCCATTATCACTATATTGCTTGTCCGATTTGCGACGATCCCCATTCGTCGTCGCCCTGCCAGACCGTAAAATCTGATTTCTGTAGACGTGTCGTCGCTCGCCACAAACCAATTCGATATGGCTTTGGCAGCGAGATAAGAGAGCTCCCGGAAAGAGCAGGCTGGCGAGAAGCGGAGAGCCCTTGGAGGGCACTAAGGTAGTAAGACAGGGCATAGGGGGTAAGGGCTCTACGTGGCAACCACCCACCTCCAGCCAGCCAACACTGATAACTGTGCAACGTACACAGAGCCTCACTCTCAGTGCTCCAGTTGCTCCGCTCGGTTTATCAGTTTGGAGTGACAAGCGGAAATTAAAGTTGAAATCGACACGATTACTTCATTAGTTCTGTTTGGAAAGAGAGTTCAGTTCCTTCCCTCAGTTCCCAGAACAGAACGTTGTTGCCGGTTTGATCAGAGGTCAGGTCAGAGTAGGCCCAGAGTAGGAATCGCTGACAAGGTCGCACAGGAGCAATTGATGGATTGGATTGTTGTCGGATTGTCGGTGGCCATAACTAACCAATTAGCGATTTGCCATTCGTAGCAGGCAAAGCCAGGCACCTCGCTTCTGCGAGGGATGCGGCGGAGGAAGCTATTTCAGGGCTGGGGGGCCCCAAGGTGAAACGCAATCAGAAATATATGTTTGGGGCGAGCCCCGAGCCAAGCCAAGTGCCAAGTCGAGTTAAGCCTGAAGACTTGGACCCAATTCGATCAGGTGCAAGCGACAGAAAAAAACAGCGAAAGGAAACATAGACAAACAGAGAGGCCACGTACTTGTTCGGGGCAGTACAGTAGGAGCACCTAAATGGGTGAATTTTAAACAATAATACTAGATAATATATTAGCAAATTAATCTCAACGATAAGGCAGTAAAATAAAGAATGAAAAACGAAACCCTTTTCCCAAAAATATTCAATTGGGAATAGCTTAACTTATATTCACCTTTGAAACTTAATGAAACTTAACTTTAACATCAAAATCTCCTCAGACAAAACCCGACCCTTTCCAGCTCACAGTTCTCCCGCCTCCAGTGACCCGACCCGTTCGTTCACTGTACTGAGGATGAGTGGAGAAACCCTGAGGAGATGTCATTGGATTGGACGTGGACGTAAGCGAAAGGTGTAGACGCAGACAGAGACGGAGACAGAACTTCAGCGAATATGCCAAGGTACGTCAAAAGAAATGAATTACCCCGAACTGGATTTTGGGCGGGACAAAGGAGGAGGCGGCTTGGAAAAGTGCTCCCAGCCAGCCCCAAGTCGCACTTTAGTGCAAATGCAAAAACTTTAGACAGGGAATCAATTGTTGTTGCCTTGTTTTATTTCGCCCGAAGACACGCAACAACAATGGAAGAAAGGGCAGTGAGTGGCGGGGCAGCGCCTGTGAGAGAGAGGTTAAGATTGGAGGAGAAGACACAGCGAGAAGACGGGGCAAGGATATTGATGGAGTAATAGGAAAATACAAAAGAGAAATAATCCAAGAAATCCATGGAAAAGTGATTGGATTTCCTAGAAAAGATATCCTTTACCTATGAGCTTTAGCTGCTACTTCCAATTCCCATTAAGAATTACACAATCATTTTCTCACAGTGCCGCGTGCCAAGTAACTAGCAACAAATGGGCGGGCCGTCGTCAGCAGTTGGGGGCGTGACAGCCAGCAACCGTGAAAAGGACTCGAGGATGACAGTTATGGGTTACAAAGGCAAGGATTGAATCAAATAAATAAGCGAGCAAGGTTCTCGTCATGGAGCTCAGCTATCCCCCCCCCCCCACCGGTTATAGGCTCACTGGGTCGGATTTATAGGGGATTCGATTGAACGGGTTGGGATGGGGGTAACCTTACCACGTCCACGTCCATGTCAAGTTTGCATGCGGCTGCAGGTAATTCCTCATTTCTACCCTCCTAACGCCGCAACCGCTCCCCCGCTTTACATAATCACAACAAATGAACGAGGAAAGGCGACGGATGGCGAATCTATTAGCATAAAGGCGCATAAACGCGCCGATTCCGGAGCCAACTTTTGGATACGGAGTAGCGGTGTCGTTTCAGTTGCATTGGAACCGCGAATGGCGATGAACGTGTGGAAGGCAAAGGTGCTAACGGAGGTGCCCTTTGGGCATGTGCTCATCGTCACCGGACGCGTCAAGCCGCATCCCAATAAGTAGGCAATGGGTTTTTCGTTTCGGTCTTCCAGATGCTCGGCACAAGAGAGAGCTTCGAGTGTTTAAGCAAAATGTAATAAGAGTGAAGTTTCGTGTCCGCTTCTCTGTACTAGACCTCAACAGATAATATAATTAATGATTACCTAAAGGTTTTACCCAGAAAGACTATATTACTCACTACAATTTCAGCTTCAGTCTAAAATTATACTGGATTTTTTAATAATAGTGAAAATTCTTAAGGAACTTTTGTAAAAATACAAGTTTCTCTTTCTTGATAAACGTGAATGATAATATAAATTGAGAAAATATATGAAAGCATAAATAGAAGGACTGATTACTGCTTGAAAATCAATCTTTACTTGGACTAAAAAGCTAAATTCATCTAAATTTTGTATAAAAAAAACCTATTTAAAGGTTTTTATTATTTTATATAAAGAAACTAACTGAATATTACAATATTGTATATATCAGGACTAAACCAATTCCTATACCTGGCACTAGCATGTAAACAGTGGAATCTATTAGTATAAATAATCATATAGTCGATGTCCTTAAGGTTAATAGCTTGTAGCTCATAAATTGTAGGTTTATTACGATGTCTTATAGGTTATTAGCAAGCCACTCCAATAATGTAGGTTTATTTTCGATTTATGGGGCTCTAAAAATGTGTTGTACTATAGAGAATTTGGGGTGGTTAGTGAGGTATGTACATACATACATCTGGAGATAAAGTGCATACATCTCCCTTTAACTTGCTATAACTTTGGAAATAGTTTGAATTTCGAAATGATAAAACCCTAAAAAAAACTCTTCAAAGAATAGAAAATTTGTAGAGGAAGATAAAGAGTATATAGGATAGTTCTAGGGTTTTATAACCTTAAGCAATACTTATTTTACTACTGAGCTACTCAACTAAATAGATAGTAATCTAGGGATGAAGTCCACTGTGAACCAAGAATAAAACTATTCATCTTGTCATTATCTTAGCTGAAAAGTGATATATCAAAAATAATAATTTTAACATAAAGAGTCCTCGTGCTGAGCATCTGAAATATCAAAATGAAATCAAAAACCGCAAGAACTTAACTTAAATCAATTTACAAAATCGTCAAAATAAAACAGAATATCCCTCGACCTCACCGACAATGTCAATGCCCAGAACGAGAGTGAGACGGTGTTCCTTAAGATCGAGGCCAACTTCCGTGAGGGCCAGATCATACGTAGCATGTTCCAGCCGGGCGAGGGCTGGCAGCAGGAGGAGATAAGCAAGAACTGGAAGTGCGACGGCCCCAAGAATCCCCTCCAGCCGGGCCAGACCTTCACCTTCCGGGTGGCCGTGCTGCAGCGCTGTTTCGAGATCTATGTGAATGACCAGCTGTATGGCTCCTTCGAGTTCGTCAAGTTCCCCAAGCAGATCAACTTTGTGCGAGTGTACGGGGACTTTGAGAAGATCACCCAGTTCCACCATCGCATGTTGTTTCCACTCGTCTTTCCGCGCACCCTGATGTGCCCCGACCGGGTCGCTTTCCAGAGCGATGTACCCAGGCGATATGAGACGGGCACCGTAATGGTCATGGAGTGCATAGCCAAGGGTCCGCCCACCACGGAGTTCTCCATTTGCTTCCAGTGCAACGACACTGGGCGAACAGTGCTCAGGTTCCATGTGAACTTTGATAGGACCACGGTTTCACGTAGCTACCAGCGGGATGATAACAGGTAGGACTGCTCTCAAGGATTACTGGAGTTCCGCTCTCAACTAAACGCTTTCACTTCCTCTTAGCTTCGCTCCCGATGACGAGGAGACCGAGGGCGAGTTCCCCTTTGTGCGTGGCAAGCTCTTCAAGATCGCCTTCGGACTGGGAGATCGCGCCTTTCTGATCGCCGTAAATGGTCAGTACTTCACCTACTACAACTTCCCGGGACGTCCCTTTTCCATCTCGACGCTCAAGTGCTTCACCAACGATGTGGGTGACTTTGCAGTGAGGAATTTGGAATACCATTCCGATTCGCCGCTACTGGCACGCGTGGAGAAGCTTTCCATAATCTAGATTAGATCTGGGATGGCGATCTTCTCGTAGCTATATGCTCTTTGTTCAATCGTTGGCTTTGCTCAGTATCAGTATCCTTCAGCACCAGTTAACTTCTTATTGTGAGCATTCAAAATAAAGCAAAGCCTGCCCTCCACTTCTCTTCTGGGTATTACTTTGTCGTAATTGGTGTCTAGGTATAATCCATAGAGCTCTAAATTATTAACAAGGGTGAAAATTACTTCGTACGCTCCATTTTGGTCTTCGATTGAGTGTTCTCAGTTGAACTATTCCGCTTACGCTCTTTCGGAAACCACTTTTAGAGTTGTTAGGTCTTCACATCATTTTCCTTGGTTTCCTTTAAAATATAATGTTAGGAATCCTTTGGATATAATTTTATTTAAACAAATTATTGCCTTCGCCTCCCCATATTGCTCCCCATCATCATCTTCGCCATCTTCAGCAACATCAACTCAACTCAGCTCCCAACTTGTAAGAGCTCACACACTTAGGTTAGTCCTTAACTTAAGTTTTAGCATCGGAGCTAATCCGATCGGAATCCTCGGAATCGGGACTAGCATCCTAGACGGAACCTCCTTAATCCTAGATTCTCACTACGGAATATGTAATGTGTATATATGGTATATGGTGGAACGTTCCTAAAAGTATCGGAACTCGCCCTTCTTCCCCAGATGCTTGCTGCGCATCATGTCGGTGGGGTCCGGCGATCGCTGCTCCATACTAGGATTATCCTGTGGAAATAAACAGAGATTAGTGAACCTTGACAGGGGCAGGAGCAGGGTATTCTTCCAAGACTCACCCCTGGTCGCGATTTGTTGGCCATGCCAGGTCCCGCCTGCTGTTGCTGCTGCTGCTGGCCGTAGTACTGGGCTCCGTCTCCATCGCCATAGTTGAAGGGCGTTACGATCGTGTGGGGCACATGGGCCACCTGACCTCGCATATTGCGCGCCTTCCACCACTTCCTAGTGTCGTCAAGGATCTAAGGGATGGAATTACAGATCTAATGTCGAATCTGGAATAAAGTTAATAATAGATTCCCACCTCCAAATATTCGCCTCGCATCACACTGAGCTCCTTGTCATTGTTGGCGGTCCTTGGATAGGTGACCAGCACTATTTTGGAGCCACCCGCCTGCAGATCCTCCAGCCAAGACTCGAGCATTTGGTCATCGCTGATGTTCGCTCCTCCCCTGCCGCCGCCACCGCCGCCGCCTAGCTCAGACGAGGGTCCTGGTCCCGCTCCAGCTGCCGCTCCATAGCCATTGCCCCCGCGTGAGTCCCGCGTGTGCAAATTCTGCAGTCCCGCTGTGATGGCGCTGAGGGTAGGCCCGGCTCCTGGTCCATGGCCGTGGCCATGCGCATGGCCCGCTGCTCCTCCTCCTCCCCTGCCCTCGATCGAGTCAAAGGAGAGCTCGCTGCGGGTGTTAAAGTCTGAGGCACTGATGGCTCCCGCACGATCTCTATCGCGCTCTCGCTCCCGTTCCCGCTCCCGCTCCCTCAGCCCATCGTTGCCGTGATGGATGGTGTACTTCTCGATGCCCATGCTCATGTTCATCCCGTTGCCAGTGTCATAGTCATCGTATCCTCCGCCGCCGCCACCGCCCCGACCATTCAGTCCGGAGGACACCGCTTGCACCTCCAACCGGCGCTTGCTGACATGAGCTGGCGGGGAATTTGGTGGCGGTTCCAGTTCATCGTTGATCAGGTAATCCGGCGACCAGCCATCGAGAAAGACGGGATGGTAGGAGCCCACATCGTCCTTCCACTGGTCACGCGGAATCACCCAGGCATCGCCCAGGGAACGCCAGAGCTCTGTCTCCTTGCTGGTCACACAGTTGATGAGCAGATTGATGGCCTCGCGGGTCAGCAGCGGATTCACGACGCGCGCCGGCAGCTGCGACTCGTAGTAGGTGTCGCTGGACGCCTCCACTATGAGGGCCAGTGGCGTGAATAGGAAGTGCACCAGCTCGGGGGCATTGGGGTCGTGGATGTGGGCCTTCAGCTTGGCCAGCAGGTTGAACGACAGCTTGAACTTGGCAAAAATGTCCACGAACTCCTTCTCGTGCGGCGGCCGCGTCCGCAATGTGAGCAATCCCTCGCCCGGATCCCTCTTCTTCGACTTTCGATTGCGACGACGCCGTTCCAGCTCCCTTGAAGCGGCAGCCGCATGCTGTAGCCGAGCTATGAACTTCTCAATGTCATCGAAGCAGTGATTCAGGACGGCCACATCCCTTTCGTACTTCTCGCTGGAGGTGGAGCTGGTCTCATCTCGCTCCGCTCCTCCGCCTCCGACAATGATGCCGCCATGCTCCGAGTCCGTCTCGCCGCCAATGTGCGCCACATCGTCGCCTGAGACACCACCAATTCCTGCCCGCACGCCATACTGCTCCACGCTGCTTCGCTGGTGCATGTGGTGATGGCTCTCCCTCTCCCTGTCCCGCTCACGATCCCGATCTCGCTCCCGTTCGCGCTCTCTGTCACGATCCACACGCTGCTCCCTGTGCTGATGCAGCTCTACGCGGCTATGCGAGGACGAGGACGAGGTCTTGCTCATCATCATGGCCATGCCGGAGGCTCCACCGCCCCCAGACTGCGTGGGTGTGGCGCCACGCTGCTGCGTGATCATCTTGCCGCTGCGCAGCTGCTTCAGGTCCTCGACCAAGTGAACAGCAGACACGCTTTGTGACTGCAGGAGAAAGATTTGGGATGAGATTAACGTTCCAGCTTAATGATTAATGATTAAATTCACCTGGAAGATGTGCATCTCGGAGCGAGAACCACCGCCGCCGGACACAATAAAGACCAGAATGTTATTGTACAGCTCCATGGCATCATTGGAGGTGAAGGCTGTGGGTTCTTGGACCAACGAGGCGGGGAATCTTTCAATGATGTTCTGAAAAGGGAAATAGGAATAACTTCAAGTTGGAAAACTTCATACAAAGTTCATCGACTCACCCCCGTCTCATAGTCCATGATGAGCACCCACTGATAGTCCAAGCAGAGCTGCATCTTCTGCGACCAGATCCCCGTGGTCTTCTCCAGCTGCAGTAGTCGCCGCATACCGTCTGCTGGGTAAACAATGCCCGATTCCTTGTTCACCGTAAAGGTAGCCAGATGCTCCAGCAGGTAGGTGGGCTTGTCGTGCAGATCGCCATCCAGCCTCTCCCTCTCCTCGCCGCCACCACTGCGATCGTCCCCAGAGTAATCTCCTCCGCCACCTCCATGAGCACCGCCTCCTCGTAGGCTTCCACTGCTGTTACCGGCGCTGCCGCCGCCGTTTGAGTGATGATTAACCATTATGGGTTAGAAAATGCCTTCGGATCTAGACTTAGTTCCCAGACTAGATAGTCCGTCTATAAAAGATTTTTACCAAGAGGAGTTATAAGGAAGAAAGTGATATTGATAAGTACTTTAAAGACTGGATGGGGAAATGGTAGCTCTTTCAGCTCAGAGAAAGTTTTGGGAGTCTTTCGGGAGGAATACCTCTCGCTCAGGGGCTTAAAAGCAAAATCTACACATCCTCTATCAAAGGTTTACAAAAGCACGACGATTCGACTTGACTTTAAGCTCCGAGTTTGACATTCTGTGCCCATCTCTGGTTTTATTAACAGCCTTCATATACCCTTAACGAACTCAACCCTGATAATTTAGAAAAAATCCTAATTTTCTTAAAAACTTCGAACCTTTACCATAAAATTTAAAAATACCCAAAATGTACATAAATAAAATTTACCAACTAAGTAGCCTAAAAGCAACGAACAATAAGTAATTAAACTGATAGATTTATAATCATTAACCTTAAAAGCCGAAGGCCTTGCTGCCAGTGCCTTACCAACTAAGTTAGTCTAGTTTTGTAAACTTCTCTATCTTTAATAATAAATAAATAAA
>JAEIIG010034246.1:0-28003 GCA_018904695.1 Drosophila parvula
TGTTTTTTTCTGTTTTTTCTGGGGACCAGCTCCAAGCTGCTGGGCTTCATTTGCGAACTGGTGGAGACCTCGCAAACGGTGCAGCAGCACATGATCCAGAACCGGGGCTTCCTGGTCATCTCGTTCAT
The DNA here is from genome assembly GCA_018904695.1 of Drosophila parvula. NCBI lineage: Eukaryota > Metazoa > Arthropoda > Insecta > Diptera > Drosophilidae > Drosophila > Drosophila parvula. The sequence continues at coordinate 129 of JAEIIG010034246.1, forward strand.
GCTGCAGCGCTCCTCCCGCGAACACCTCACCCTGGAGGTCCTTGGATCCTTTCTCAATCTCACCAAGTATCTGGTCACCTGCCTGTCGGCCAACAGCGACCTGCTGCTCAAGCAGGTAAGTCGCCCAGACTATATACCCCTTATATATCATTATTATAAATAATAATACCTATGCCTGCGCCTATGTTAGAATATGTTATGTGTAATTACGTTAAGACGATTCGATCGCGGACCACGCTGCGTATGCGCTATGTCGATGGCATGCCGTGTTCTTGAATGTGTTACCAAATTATGAACTACCTCTATGTATTATACGTTCATTGCGATAACTAAGTTTGATCTAAGTTCGATTTTTTACGGGGTTGGTGGTTAGCATGCGACAAAAGACCCCACCAAAAAAAAAACAAAGGCAAAAAGAAATCTGTTTTACATTGTTCGTTTCACACCCAAAAAAAAAGAAGAAATTTATATATTATATATTATATATGTATATGTTTATGATATGATAATAATCCCCAGCTACCCAACAAGAAAAAACCCTTCGATTGTTAAACGGGTGGCATGTTAACCCAACTCTACGAAAAAAAAAAAAAGAAAAAACAGAAGAAAACTCAAAATCCCAAAAATGATATGCGAATTCGTCTCGTTTGTTGCTTTCTCTGTCTCTATTTCTCTTTACACACACAAACACTTATAATATCCAACTCTATCTATCGCACTCACTGTGTTTTGCCTTTTGTTGATGATGATTATAATGATGATGATGATGGTGGTTATGATAATGATGATTATGATGATGATGATGGCGCACAGTTGAACACAGGCCTGCGTAATCCTTTCAAAAAAGTAAACACAACCGTAAACAACTGCTCACATTTCTCGTTATAAGTAACTGCACTTGAGAATCTCTTAAGCAAATATACTCGTACTCGTACTCGTACTCATATACTCACTCGCTTAAATATATAATATATATATACATACATAAATATATACATAAACTCCTTTCATACAAAATACATTTATAGTATGTGTATCTTCCAAGCGATTTTCTTTTCTTTTTTTTTTTTGTTAGTTTGTGTTGCGTCTTTTGCCAGTCGGCATACCGGAAAATATTTTTCCGCCATGAAAATCCTATTGGCTGTCTATTGAATTCAATAAACCGCTTAGTTTAAAGATGTCTTAAAGAGTGTCTTTGTTCTACTTACTTTACCTGGGCGATATAAAGAAATGAAAACATTGGTTTTCCTAACTCAGTGCTACTTGTATTCGGGTTTTTTGTTACTCATAAGTTTATTGTATAAAATTTGCTTAAAAAACTAGCTAATATATTCGGAATCGTTTTAATATTTCAAACATTTAATAATGTATTTAATTTAATACAAAATAAATTTTCTTTAGTTTAAATCTATACATTTCTTTACGTTGCATTTATCAATATGTTCAGTCAAAATGAATAAAATGTCGTTAGCCAACACTACCTTTTAAGTTAAAGCATTACCCTTGCCAACACTGTTTTGCCCGAAGACTGTTGCATGTCCGTTTTCGCACACTCTTTTTCTGCATGTTTTATTATTAAAGCTTGAAAGAAAAGCTTACAAATTGGCTGAAAGCAAATTGTTCCATTCCTGCGTTTCGTTCCGTTGCGATCAGTTGCCGCCATTCCATTTGCGTTCCATACCGTTTCGTTTCGCTTGCACTTTGCACCTGCCTGAGCACCGCACCGCACCGCTTCGATTCGCTTCGTTTCCTGCTCTCGAAAAATTAAATGCGATTAATCAAAATTACTACTTTCCCTAGCCAGAATCAGCAAGACAAATGTGTGAAATGCCAAAAAAAGAAGAAATATTAACTACAACTTAACTGTCTTCTTCTACTTTTGTCTGCTCTCTCTTTCACTCTCTCTCTCTCTCACTCTCTATATATATTATACTATATCTCTCTCCCCTGCGCTCTGTATCTCTCCCTCTCTCTCTCTCTCTCCCTGTCTCTTTCACTTCACCCACTCCTTTTTCACACATTCCACACTCATGATCGCGCTTGTCCATTCCAAATTCCAAAAAAAAAAACACCCCTGCTTCTTGCTAATTGTGATCGTTTATCGATAACTATTCAATGCGCCCCATTTCGACACACTCTCACACACACACACACAAAACTTAATACGACAATAACAACAACAACAATGATACCAATAACAATATATTACAAAAATATTAAAAACAACAACCGAATTTATAAAAAAATATAAACAACATCAACATGAACAACAACAGTTCTACCAGGTGAAGCTCAATTCTCGAATTCTCTGTACTCTCTGTACTTGCATATATTCCAAATACTCGTAATACTATAACCAATGTAACATAACAGTATATACGTTTCCGTTTCCGTTTCAATGTTCATACCGTTTCGTTTCATTTTGTGTGTTTGTGTTTAGCGTAATTTTTTGAACATAACTCGTAACTCGTAACTTGTAACTTGTAACTCTTACGGTGTACATAACTTCTCATCTCATCATCAAAGTGACGTCATATCCAGTTCCTCATCGATTTCTATATATACATACATACTGGCATGTACATATACATATAACGAACCGCTCATACCGCTCTTCATTCCATGTTGTTCCGCTCCACTTTGTTTGGCTCTGAAACCACAACGATAAACCGCATAATCTTATTAACTCTGAGGGGACCTTAAGCGCAACCTCAAAGAACCCACCAAAGGACCAAAGAAAAACCCCACCGTCAATCTCAGCCTTTGCCGTGGCTTTCCCTTGGCTTTTTCCTGTTCCGTTACCACTTTTCTCCCCCATCTCTCCATCTACACTTCCCGCCTCCTGCTGTTTCTCACTCAATTTGTTCAATGTGTCATTTGGATAATTGAAGCCAAAGTTGTGTTCACAGCACCGCATCGCACCTTCCTAATTGCTCGCCTCGCATATCTCCAGTCCCCCATGGAAACATATATAACATACATATATCCATATCCATTCCGCCTTCCGATTCGCTTTTGTGTCCTTCGCAAAATGAATAAATTTCAACTGGAGTGCAATAAAAAATAGTTGAAAAGCAGCACAGAAATTTTTCGTGGCACCGAAAGGTGCTGCATTTTTATTTTTACATTCGTTGCACAGCAGTTTTTTAATTGGGAAACTTCTCCGGCTCCGGCTCTGGCTCTGGCTCTGGCTCTGGCTTTGGGTCTGGGCCTGGCACTCTGTGGAGGTTCTTTGGGGGATGGTTTTAGGGGGTGGGGTTTGGCGAAATCCTTGTTGCATTGTTGCCAGCTCGCCATGGAAACAACATTGGCCAACATTGGTTTTGACAATCCAACAAGTTGAGGCAAGGGCTTAACAAGTTTTGTTTTGTGGGCCCTGGCCAAAAGGCAGATGAATGAAATTAAAGCGGATTGCAATTCTCCCACTAGCCAGAAGTTGCCCTTAACTGGATTATGTTCACATATATATATTTTGTACACTTTAATGCCAGAGATTAAGTTACTTTTCATGTCAATATTAAGCCAACTGGAAGTTGCAATAACTAGATGAGCGCCTATTAGGCTCACTTACCTAATTAAATTTTCGGGGGTGGATAGAACTAAAGGTACAACATTATATCTGTCTAGATCCCAACCGAGTGGGATCTGTATCTGTTACATAAGGACAAATAAGATGCATATATTTATATTCTAATAGGAAAATATAGTAGCTACTTTCTGAGTTTGCTGCTTTATAAGGTTTCCTACCTCTCGTTGAGTTATCTTTCTTATCCATATATTTATCATAATAAAAGCCACATCATTTCACATGCCATATGCATATAACTACCTACTATATATTATATGTTATTTACCCAATACCAAACCTAACTTAGTCTTAACTTTACCTGAAAGAGAAAATATATAGCCTAGCTTAGCCTAGCCTAGTTTTAGTTTAATTTAGTTTAGTTAAGTGTTAAATCCCCCCATTAACTTTGAAGCTAACAATCCTCATTCAATACCGGAATGCAATTTGTTTCGTTTCGTTTCATTTCGTTTCGTTCCATTCCGTTCCGTTCCGTTGGAATTTGATTTTATGTTCTCGTTGATTGCCGTTTTGCTGTTTGCTGCATGTGTTTATATGTTGGGTTAACCAAACCCAATCTGTTTGAACTACCAACAACAACTACTACTACCAATCCAATAAAATATCAACATCAACTACAACAACAACAACCCTGACAAACAAAAAAAAAATAAACAAAACCGAACTCATGTTTAACCGTATGTATACCGAAATAAATCTCATAATTTAAATACTGCACTTAATATTATAAATATCCACACGCTTAACTCTCCTTTAAAAACCCCTTTGACTTCCTTTGACTATATCTATATCTATTTGAATCTATACAAAAAATATCTACTATCTATCCTATCTATTTATACTACTACTTTCACACACACACCGTACACACACCGTACACACACCCTTCCTTTCCGAGCTAAAACCCACACAATGACACAACAACCAACCATCCACGAACACCCCTTTATCGAGATGTGCGAGGACAGCATAAGTTACTTGACTAATTCCCCGCAGTTGTTCTGTTTCTCGTTTCTCACGTGGCAGCTGCTGGACCATGTCCTCTTCAATCCAGCCCTATGGATCTATACGCCGGCGAATGTCCAGGCGCGCCTGTACTCCTACCTGGCCACCGAGTTCCTTTCGGATACGCAGATCTACAGCAATGTGCGGCGGGTGAGCACAGTGCTCCAGACGGTGCATACGCTCAAGTACTACTACTGGGTGGTAAATCCGCGGGCCAAGAGCGGCATTATACCGAAGGGATTGGGTGAGTGTCACCTTGGAATGGAAAGAACAAAAAAAAAACCGATAGCAAGTCGATAAAAAATCGATTGTTTAAGGATTTGAGATTTTTATTTGGAGACAATCAACTATTAAACTTAATTTTTAAAATTGCAAAACCTTCTAGAAAAGTTAAATTAATTTAATTAATTTAATTAATTTAACATAAATTTAAAAGAATATTTGTAACTACTTTCCGATATTTCTTTGATATCAAACTGTACGTTTATCGAACTCTTTTCGATATACTTTTACAGCAACTATATAAACTAATTTAAATATAACAAAAATACTATTTAAATAATCAAATATTCCTTTATTCCTTTGGTTTCTTTTTTAATCTCCTTCTTCAAATTCTTTCTCTTAATTTCCCTCCCACAGATGGACCGCGTCCGGCGCAAAAGGATATCCTGGCCATCCGTGCCTACATCCTGCTGTTCCTCAAGCAGCTCATTATGATCGGCAACGGTGTCAAGGAGGATGAACTGCAGAGCATACTCAACTATCTGACCACCATGCACGAGGTGGGTTGATGGATCCTCAAAGCAGCATCCTTTCTTCTAGCCAAAAATGAATACCCTTTAAACCTTCTCCTCCTGTCTTTTGCGGATTGCAGGACGAGAATCTGCACGATGTGCTGCAGATGCTCATCTCGCTGATGTCGGAGCATCCCAGCTCTATGGTACCTGCCTTCGATGTGAAGCACGGCGTGCGCAGCATCTTCAAGCTGCTGGCGGCCGAGAGTCAGCTCATCCGGCTGCAGGCCCTCAAGCTGCTCGGGTTCTTCCTCTCGCGCAGCACCCACAAGTGAGTGTTCCAGCCTTAAATTATATTATATATATACTATATTTATATTATATTATTTAATACTTGCTGTACTTATTTTGCTTTGAATTTTGTTCTCCTATTTGCCACAGACGCAAATATGATGTGATGTCGCCGCACAATCTGTACACGCTGCTGGCCGAGCGATTGCTTCTGTACGAGGAGTCCTTATCCCTGCCCACATACAATGTGCTCTACGAGATCATGACAGAGCATATATCGCAGCAGATCCTGTACACAAGACACCCAGAACCGGAAAGCCACTATCGCCTGGAGAATCCAAGTGAGTGTTTAGGTTCCATCAAGAAATTAAATAAATAAATAAGATGCGTAACGCCTTACAATCTTTAGGCTTGTTTTAGGTGAATTTTTCACTTCAAATTAAGACTTATTTTTAAATGAATTTTAAGCTACAATTTATTACTAATTTATCAAAGAATTCAGCTTCAATTTATTCATGATTGCTCCTTTTCATGGATCCTTCGACTTTCATTTAGTTTCCTATAAGATATCCTTATTTATTTTTCATTTATTAAACCTTTCCCGCGCACAGTGATCCTCAAGGTGGTGGCCACTTTGATCCGTCAGTCCAAGCAAACGGAGTCCCTGATCGACGTGAAGAAGCTATTCCTGCAGGACATGACCCTGTTGTGCAACAGCAATCGCGAGAATCGTCGGACCGTTCTCCAGATGTCCGTGTGGCAGGAGTGGCTCATTGCGATGGCCTACATCCATCCGAAGAGCAGCGAGGAGCAGAAGATAAGCGACATGGTCTACTCCCTGTTCCGGATGCTCCTCCATCATGCCATCAAGCATGAGTATGGCGGCTGGCGGGTATGGGTCGACACCCTGGCCATTGTCCACTCGAAGGTGTCGTACGAGGAGTTCAAGCTGCAGTTTGCCCAGATGTACGAGCACTATGAACGCCAGCGAACGGATAATATCACGGATCCTGCCCTGCGTCAGGCCCGACCCATTAGCACGATTAGTGGGTGGGAGCGCGAGGAGCTGCATCAGCAGCAGAACGGAGCAGTTGGGGCTCCACCAGCAGCAGCAGTGGCAGCAGCGCCAGCTTCAGCGGCCGCCGTGAAGGGTGCCGTTTCCATTGCCTCGCTGGAGGATGTGCCGCCCGTGGTCGAGGAGGAGGTGGAGGAGCTGGAACTGGAGGAGATTGAAGTGGTGCCGGAGGCGCCCGAGCCCAAGTCCGTGATAGCCAATATCTCGGATGTGTACAACGAGCAGCTGAAGACCGATGCCACCGCCTGTAATGGCAATTTGGAGGAGCAGGAACAGGAGCTGGAGCAGGAGCTGGAGCAGAAGGAGCAGCAGCAGGAGCCGGAGCAGCAGGGGCAGCTGAAAAGCCTGGAGCCCGTTCCAGCCGAAGAGAGCTCCTCCTCGCTGGGAGCGCTGCGCGAAACCCTGCAGCTGGGCGATGACATGGATGTGGAGGAACTGGAGCTGGCCACCGCCAAGGATGCCCTCAATGCGGAACAGCATGTGGCTCGTGTACTCCAATCCTCGGAGGCGGCGCTCAACGATTGCAAAATGGCCGTTGACGATGTCCTGCAGGAGGCGTCGTCCGTGCTAAAGGACGAGGAGATCGAGCTGGCTGTCAACGAGGTTGTTCAGGGTGTGCTCAACAATGAGAAGAAATTATCGTCGCTGGCCGACAAGGATCATCCCGAACAGGATGTGAATGTCAGTCTGCTGAACAGCAAGAATCTGCTCAATAACAACAACAATAACAATAACAACAGTCCAAGTCTAACGCCCACAACGGGCGTGGCAACGTCAGAAGCTACGGATGCGGATGCTCTAACGGAAATGGAAACGGAAGTCAATGCCAATGAGATCGTGCCCAAGCCGGAAACGGTGAAGGAGACAACGATAACAACAGCAACAACGGAACAACAACTGCCGGCAAAAACGGAAACGGAAACGGAACCCACAACGGAGGCAGCTCTGGCCAAGCCAGCATCCATCCCCAGTGCCGTTACCAGCTCCGGTCCGAGCACCGGTTCCAGCCCAGAAGCAACCAATCAAAAGACTGAAGAAGCAGCCAACAAGCTGAACAACAACGAGAAGCTGCCGGAGATCGCAGAACCGGTTGCAACGGAAGCACCGAAAGCACCGGAAGCACCAGTAGCGGATCTCCTGCAGCTGTCCGACACCGAAACCGAAGCCAAGCCAAAGGAGGAGAAGGCGGAAGCGGAAGCGAAGGTAACAGCATTGCCGGAAGCAGCTGCAGCTGAGCCCGAAGCTGATCCGGTGGCCCTGGCCGTTAGAGACATTGTCGAGCAGCTCATCGACAAGGTGATCGATGCCACCGAAGCGGAAGCGGAAGCGGAAGCCTCTTCAGCGGCGTCAACCAAAACGGAAACCAACAACAATGAGCTGCCCAAGGAGGAGAAGGATAAGGAGTCGTCTCCCATTGCCAAGGAATCAGCAGCCGCCGAGGAAGTGGAGAGCAGCCTGGCTGCCGCTGCTGCCGCCGAGGAAATTGTCCAGGAAGTGGTAGAAGCTGCTCTGGTCCAGGTGGAAGAAGAGGTCGTTGTGAAATCCTTAGAACCAGCGATGGAAAAGCCAGAAGTCACGGCTGAAACCCAAGAAGCACAGCGTGAGGACACCAAGGAGGAGTCCAAGAACGAAGATAATTCCAAGACCAAGGAACTGGAACTGGAACCCAGCAAGGAAAGCCTAGAACCCGTTAAAGAGTCACCTCTCATCCCCGTAGAGCAACCCGATGCCAAGGAGGAAGTGGTGGCCATTGTCAACGAAGTCTTGGACACGCTCGTCGATGAAACCGTCAAGGCTGTAGCCTCCGAGCAAACCACACAGACCTCGCCCGGCCCCGAACAGCAGTCGCCCCAGATCCTGTCCAAGGAAGCCACAACGACAACAGCGACGGCAACGACACCGATGCGAATTAAGCCCACTGAGGTGGACTCCACCACACAGACCACGCCCAAAAATGAGGCGGGCCAACTGGGCAACGCCGCCACTCTGCTGGCCGAGGAGCAGCAACAGCAGCAACAGTTGCAGGATGAGGATGCCCAAACCAGCGGTACAGTCGAGGACGAAGAGTATGGCGGGCAGCAGGCCGTGTCCGGAGTGGAGGGAGCCAGTCAAATGGAGGCCAATCATTACGGTGAGTAAATAAATACATTTTAGTTGAAATACGTTATTAAAATACTAATAGAAAGTGCAACATATCATAAATTATATAACTACTGGTTAGACTAATTTATTAAATTGTCATTTTTCTTATTTAAGGAAAAGAGTTCTTCTTAAAATAAATATTTTCGTTGAGTTTTGTAATTTTACAAATAGTTTTCGTCTTGAAAAATTACGTACAGAGAGATTTCTTCTTAAAATATATATTTTCGTTGAGTTTTGAAATTTTACAAATAGTTTTCGTTTTGAAAAATTACCTACAGTCACACTGTGAACTAAATACAGTCACACTAAGTACAGTTACGCTGCAAATAAAAAGTGCAGTCGAAATGCAATCAAAGTACAGTCACACTCTGAGCTTCAAATACAGCAACTACTCAATAATACTTCTTAAAATAAATATTCTTGTTTAGTTTAGAAATTTTAAAAATACTTTTCGTCTAAGAAAACAAAGTACAGTCATAATAGGTACAGTCACACTGCAACCAAAGAGCAGTCACACTTTAACAAAAATTGCAGTCACACTTTAAACTTAAAATACTTTAAGAAAATACTTCAAATGAAAATTGTAATGCATTTCAGGACCCGGTGGTGCAGCTGGCCAGGAACAAAAGCAACAGCAACAGCAACGCTCCAAGTCGGGCTCCACGCGACCCATGTTCAGTCCGGGACCGACGCGTCCGCCCTTCCGGATACCAGAGTTCAAGTGGTCCTACATCCACCAGCGTCTGCTCAGCGACGTGCTCTTCTCCCTGGAAACGGATATCCAGGTGTGGCGCAGCCACTCCACCAAGAGTGTCCTGGACTTTGTCAACTCCAGTGAGAATGCCATTTTTGTGGTGAATACGGTGCACCTGATTTCGCAGCTGGCGGACAACCTGATCATTGCCTGCGGTGGACTTTTGCCGCTTTTGGCCAGTGCCACATCGCCAAATGTGAGTTTTCTTTGGCATATTTTGTTTACATTTCTTTTCGTTTCTTTTTTATTTTATTAAATATTTAAAAATATATTTTGCAGTCCGAACTGGATGTGCTGGAGCCCACACAGGGCATGCCCCTGGAGGTGGCTGTGTCCTTCCTGCAACGTCTGGTCAACATGGCCGATGTGCTGATCTTTGCCACCTCGCTGAACTTTGGCGAACTGGAGGCGGAGAAGAATATGTCCAGTGGCGGCATCCTGCGGCAATGCCTCCGTTTGGTGTGCACCTGTGCGGTACGCAACTGCCTGGAGTGCAAGGAGCGCACTCGCTACAATGTCGGCGCCCTGGCCAGAGATGTGCCCGGGGCTGCCCATTTACAGGCTCTTATTCGTGGAGCTCAGGCCTCGCCCAAGGTAATTTCATAACCCAAAAAATTAACCATTTCCCTTACTCAATTCTACTCGCTTTCGGGTTTCTTCAACAGAATATTGTCGAGTCAATCACCGGTCAATTATCGCCCGTCAAGGATCCGGAGAAGCTGCTCCAGGACATGGATGTCAATCGCCTGCGGGCGGTCATCTATCGCGATGTGGTGAGTGTTGAATAAATATATATTTAAATATAAATAAATTCCTGAATATTAGTAAAACTTTAAGTAATATCTTGACTTATTATCTGATTTGTTCTTATTTGTTTTCTTTTTATATTTTCCAGGAGGAGACCAAGCAGGCACAGTTCCTGTCGCTGGCCATTGTCTACTTTATATCGGTGCTGATGGTGTCCAAATATCGTGATATCCTGGAGCCGCCGGCAGAGCCGCAGATCCAGCGTCAATCGCCAGTGCTGCAGCGCACGGCAGGTGGCGGTAAGTTTTTACAAATTTAAGTAAAATATCGATAATTATTACATAATCGGTTTATAATATATATCGGAATCTGAGCCCTCGATATATCGGAATTTATGCCCATTACTAGAGATGATGATCTTGTTTTGGGGAAATCGGGGGAAAGCGGAACTTCTGCCGGCGGCAGTCTTTCCGTTTCAATCTCATTTTGTTTTCAGTTTGTTTTGGTTTCTTTTTCGATTTGTTCCACTTGTGTTTCTCGGTTGCCCTTCGTTACGTTATGCGTTTCCGTTTTTGTTTCATTTCCCATTTGGTTTCATTTTTCTCTTGCTGCACCAAAAACTTCACGCTCGCTTATGGTTTTTCTCTCTCTATCTCTCTCTCTATCTGTTTTTTGACTCTGTTTTGCAATTCGGCCGCTAGTCTTAACCAAACTTGATTTATATTTGCCTCCAAATACATATATATTTACGAGATATATATTTTATATATATATTATATATATATGTATGTATGGATTCTGATTTATATTTATTTCATTTACTATAAGTATATATATATATTCGTTACATTTCTCATCGGTTCCGGCTTGTTTGGCTTTTTTAGTTATTGTGTTCTGTGTGTTTTTCGAACAGCTGAGAAACCCAGACTCGTTCTCGTTTTTTCTATATATTATATATATATTATATGGTAGATATACCGCTCGATCAGTGACAATCTGATGATCAAACAAAATAAACCCAAAATAGTGATAATAAAACACCCCCAAAAAACCAACCACCGCACTGCGCACCGCCCCCCCGATAAAAAAAAAAAGAAAAAGCAAACCTAGCCTCCCCCCTAGAAGCCCCTCCCCATGTGCGTGTGTGTGTAACTCCCCTTGTTTTCATTGAAACTAAATCACCTAACTTTCTCTTTGTACCACTCACAATCCCTCCACATCCACCTCCACCTCCACCTCCACATCCACCTCCCCATCCTATATACTTACTATATATTTTATTACTATATATACAACGAATATATTATATATACATATATATGTATATATATATATATATAATCACTAGCTGTTAAGAACACAACAAAATATATCTCATGTCTGTCCATTGTTGGAGATACTATTCGGTTTTATGTTTCCCTTTCTTTGTTCCGTTTACCGATGATTTCATTTCACGCTGCTTTTTCGGATTTATTGTACAAAAAAAACGAAAAAAAAACTAAAACTAAAACTGAACACAAAAAACGGAACAAAATAAACCTGAATATGTGAACAACGTTATGTACCTCGCCTTGCCACGCCACCTTGAAAATAAAAAAAACAAAACAAAACTAAAAACTAAAAACCCGGATAACCATACAATACAAAACAACGTAACGCACCTTGCCTTGCCATGCCCACCTTAACCCCAAAACAATAATAATAATAAACATTAAAAAATAAACAAAAATAAAATATAAACATAAACTCTGTAAATATATAAAAAAATACAAAACTTTAGAAGCCGCCAGTGCGCGTCCCTTGTTTCCCCAATGGTCGCATCATGTCTATCCGCAATTCCTGCCCGAATCGCATCAGAATCATGTGGCAGCTGCTGCCGGCAACATGCCACAGCAGCAGCAGCAACACCAGCAGCAGCAGCAGCAGCAGCAACATTACTACCAACAGCAACAGCAGCAGCAGCAGCAAGTTGCCCATAATCACAGCCATCACCATTACTATCAGCAACAGCAGCAACATGCAACAGCAGCAGCGGCAGCAACACAGCAACAGCAGCAGCAGCAGCAACAACTTGGTGGCAATATCTCGCCCACTCCCTTGGCCACACACTCCACCAGTTCCTCGGCCAGCTCCACGGCCACATCCCAGCCAGCCTCGAGCTCCAGCCTGTCCAGTCTGGCCTCTCAGAGCCAACAGCAGACGCATCGCCAGCTTCACAAGCAGCAGCAGCAGCAGCACTACCATCCTCACCAGCAGCAGCAGCAATCGCACTATGGCCTCATCAATGGCCACCAGCAGCAGCAGCAGCTAAATGGGAAGCACTATGCGGAGAACGGTGGCTACCATCCTCATCCGCATTCGCATCCCCACCAGCACCAGCATCCGCATCCGCATGCTTACCTGCGGAATGGCGAGACGCCGTCACAGAATGGCTATGCGGAATACCAGACAATGGGCATGGTCAATGGCCATGGCTCCGGTCCGGGCTCCGTGTCCGTCTCTGGCAATAACAACTCCAGTCTGATGAACAATATGCGCAACCTGAGGAATGGCAATGGAGGTGGTGGAGTTGGTGGAGCACCACCAGGTGGTGGTGTTGGTGGTGGAGCAACGAATGCCGTTGTGGGCGGAGGTACGGGTGTGGGCGGCATGCCCATGGGTAATATGAATATGGGCGTGGCAGGTGGTGGCATGACAGGTGGCATGGATGGCGGCGTGGGCTACAAGACGAGCGCCATAAATAATAATTATCGCTACAATGGACGCAACGCATCCGCTGGAACAGGTATCGCTCGTTCGACATGTCGTAGAGTTTAGAGTTCAAAACTGGCACCCCACCCCCTTCACCTTGACCCTACTGCCCCCCCTAAAAAAAAAAAAACAAAAAAAATTCTATCTGTGTATCTGTATACTATGTATCTATGTAAATCTATCCGTACCTATGGTATCTATAGGAAGGGATGGCAAAGAATTTAGAAATTACCTTCAATCGGTGTTCGAAAGTATGCGATGATACAAACTGCCGAGTCAGGATATAATTGCATACTTTTGGGCAGATTTTTAAGGGATTTTAAACAAAGTTTCTTAGCTATTTTTAAATCATATGATAAATGCCTGATGTTAGCTTAATTTGTTGGATTATTATTAAAAAATCAATAAACGTAAAGTACACATAAATAATATATTTACAAAAACAGAATTTTAAAATGATTTGCCTTGAAAAAAAAGAAATATTATCAAAGAAATATTATTAAAAAAAAACTTAACAATTGTTATATAACTAAAAATTAAAGCTTAATAAGCTACAGGATATCTTAAAAAATCTCTTTTGAATAGGAAAATATTTTAAAGGGTCTTGTTAAAGTCTTATTAAAGTCATATTAAAGTCTTATCAAAATCTTATTGTTTCTAAAACTACAACCTTAACGCATACTTCAAGGCATTTATCGCAAGTGATTTATAAATATCTAGAAAAACTACCTTGGCACCACTTTCCTTATAGATACATTTATAGAGACATATATATTTCTTTAGCTACTAGACTGTTGCTCACGTTCCTTTCGATTCGATTAAATTCGATATGTTTTATTTACCATATTTCTCTTCTTCAATTTCTATTTCAATTTCGCTTTAAATTTCTATTTCTCTGCTGATTTTGATTTGCCTTTCCATTTCCTTGCCTTTGCGTACTCGTAGTTGTCTGTGTATATATATATATATATATTATATTATACATATATTATATTATATATTGTATATTGTATATGTTTAGCTTAGCTTACCTTTGAACGTTTATTTTTTGGTTTTTTAGAACATAACACTCCTCACATAACACTTACATGGATACGTGCCAGAAAAAACACTTGGTTTTATGTATATATTCTCAGCTCAAAACTCCTTTTTCCACTTGAATTGTTTGTATATTTTTTTTTATTTTTGTTACCTGTTGTATGTGTGTGTATGCCAGTGTGTGGTGTGTGTGTTTGTGTGTACAACTCGGGATCAAGAGGATTTACCTTTAGTTTTGCTTCTCATTGGTTATTTTTGCCACAAGGAATCCAATGTATATATCTATTGAAATGTGTGGAAATTCAACTCTCAGCCTTTTGTATGATGAGCTCGTGGTATTTTAGCATTTCGTAAGCGCATTTAAATGCCTTTAAGCTCAATGTGTTTTGTTTGTTTTTTTTTGGGAAATTATCTACCTAATCGCATCAACAATAATAGCCCCCCTTCACCCCATTTGTAACCCGCTTAAATCGAGTTTGAGCAATTGTTTCTTTTTAGTTTTTCTTTAGTTTCAACTATCTTTCTTTTTGCTGCACATTGCACTCTGCCAATTTTCAGTTGTAATTTGAAATGGGGCAAGGCCTTCCGCCGTTTAATTCTATTCCATTGGAAAGGTGGAAAAGCTTTCGATTCGGATTTATGTTTTTCGATTTTGGTTGCTCGAAGTGTTAGAGGGAAATGTGGAAAATGGGAAACTGGGTGGGGCAACATGATGATGATGATGATGATGATGATGTAATGGCCGAAACATTATCCAAATATGCTTTTAAAAACTGCAATCTATCTTTGTATAAATACACGCACACACTGTATAGTGTACAGTGTGTGTGCTGGAACAGTGACAGCTAGAAATTTTTTGACACTTGGGGCTCTAGAAATTTCCTTCCACATTTTTCCCCTGTTTTTCTCTGGCTCTTTTTGGTTTTTTTTTCGTTCGTTGGCTTCCAACTTGCTCGTCATTTTTGTGCTGTCAGCAAAAATTCATTTCATTTATCTTCATTTGCAATACACTCTTACACACACACACACACACACACATACACACATAGGCAAAGCGAAATGCTGGAAAATCTGGAAAATGTTTCGCACTTCCCCCATAAACTCTCCGCCACTTTTCTCCTGCTTCTTCCACTGCCAATGAAACATAATTCGTTAATTTTACATTTTATGAAAATGAATTACACGAAAATTATACAATTTGCCATTCATACATGGCTCTCTTTTTCCCTGTGTGTGTGTGAGTGTGTGGGTGTATGTGTGTGTATGTGAAAGTGTGTGAGTGCGCATAAAACATTTCGCAGACAGGCCATAAAACGACATTCGGCACGCCTGCATTTTAAAAATTGCCATTTGGACACACGGTCGGTCCGAGGGCAAAAAAAAACAACAAAAAAATGGCCAAGGGAAGGAAAAAGCAAGAAGAGCCGGAAAAATTGGGTTCTTTAACTTTTTCCATAGCACAGAATACGGAAATGCTCTATTAGTGAGAATATTTCCAGAGAGTAATAAGTGAGTTCCGATTTGGGGGGATAACAATATGAAGTATTTAAAGCAAACTGTTTTGGAAATTAATTGAGTTGGGAAAGCTATCGATAAATATCAGAAATATCAAGAGAAATTAAAAAAAACAGAAAGTTTATAAGAAAAGTATCGATAGTTAAATGTTATTTTCAAAACAAAATATTGATTTTAAAGATTGAACTTTGAGAAAGATAAAAACAAATTGGAGATAAGTATAAAGTATCGATAAATATCACTTTTAACGATTAAAATCGATAAGATATCGATACTATTGTAAGGTTGTATTTCTCGAATACTGCAGTTAAGAAAGGTTTCCATGCACTCGTTTAATTTTAAAGAAAAGTAACAATTAATATCAGTTTTAACGATTTAATTCGATAAGATATCGATTCTTTTGTAAAGGTGTATTTCTCGCATATTTCAGATAAGAAAGATTTCGATACACTCGTTTAATCTCCAAGAAAAATAACGATTTTAAGCATTACTTTATTTTTCTAATAAATCGATATACATTTCCAGTTCAACCATTATTAATTCCTAGCTCCGAGGCTTACATTTTTTTTTTGCATAAAATAAAGCCTGATATTTGTTGTATTTTATATACTGAACAAACTCGATGGACTCTGCGATGGTCAGAGATCCTTTTACACAGAGTGTCCGGTACAACAAGCACACATTTCCATTACGAAATTAATGGCAGCGACAAAAATGTAAATTAGTCGCGCCGAAAAATACAACAAAAAAAACGAAAAAATGGGAAAAACAGGAGAGCCATAACAGAATGGGAAAAACTTTGGGATAATTTATGAAAGCTGAAGAAGGAGCAGGGGGCGGAAAAAAAAGAAGGGAAAATGGAAAAGCGGGGGGCGTAAAGCGAATAAAAAAGCTGGAAAAACAGTTTGTACAACTGTTGGAACCGATAACACGTTCCGAATTCTGTACAAAAGTAATTTGTGGCCAGCTCTCGCACTCCCGCCACACACCTCTGTAAATCCCCACCTCTGTGCGAGCTTGAGGGCGTGGCAGTGCATGAAAATAATTGCAAAATTAAACGAAAAAGAGGAGAGCCAAAAAAAAAAGGGCAAGGAAAGGAAAAGAAAAAACGAATGTGCACGAAAGTGTAGCACACTTAACGGGGGCCAAAGATAGTGGCAAGGGAAACAGCGACAGGAGGACAGAGTGCACGTGTCGGGGACAATCATAAATTTCAATTAAGCCAGATCAGGACATGGCCAACTGTTAAACAAGGTTAATTTGTAGATAAAAGCCAGAGCCCGAGCTCAAGGGGGGAATATGGGGAATATGGGGAAAGCCAGGACGAAAGTCTTACAAATTATGAGCTTGCTAATTCCGCCCTTCCCTTCCCAACAACAACAACACCACCTTTGTGTTTCTTTCTTGTTTCCAATTTTGTTATCTCTTGTTCTTCTCTGTTCCATTTGAGTTTAAGTTTTCGGTTGTAATTTTCTTTAAGTTTTGTCTGCAGCTTCGTAACAGTAAATTCTACAGATTTCTACTCTAGTTCTGTAATTGTAACTGCAACATCAAATATGATAAATAAATGCATAAAATACTAGTAAAGACTCTCAATATTAATCCGTATTTCTCTTCTTATTTCTTTGTGCCTTCTCCTGCCACCTGTCTCTGTCTACCAGGTGGTCGCCAAATTCAGGATAGTGACTATGAAATAATTGTGGTGGACGAGAACAATCCCTCGGTCCTGGCGGACAACGATTCACACTCCAGTGGACCGCCCTCCATCAAGGTGCGTATTCTATATACATACATATATATATCTTTTTTTGGAATATCTTTAGAGTGTGGCGAGTGAGAGAATTGCATGTGTTTATGAGTGATTGAGTTTTAGTTTTAAGTTACAAGAAACATAAAGAAAAATCTAAACTTCATTTGCATGTGCAACGAAAAAAAAAAACAATAAACTAAAAATTTTGTATGCAAAATTATCAATCACAACGACAACAACAACAACAACAATAACAACAACAACAAAATCAAAAATAATGTCACAGGCCAACCAGACAACAACAACAGCAACAACAACCCATTACAACAATAACAACACCACTAAGACTACAACAACAACTATAGCAAAATCTGCAACAACTACAACAACAACAACAACGGCAACAATTAAAATTCAACAACAACCATTGTCACCACCCAAGCCGTTGGTGCCTCAAAAATTGCCAAAGGTAAACCTGAAAAGAAAACAAAGCAAAAAACCATTTTCCAAAATGCTACAACTAAAGTAAAAAAAACAATAAGAAAAACAAGCAACAATTGCAGCAGCCACTGCAACAACCAAAAAAATAAAAACAGCAACAGCTTTTGACAGTCCGTAAAAACAGCACAAATCCACAAAAAAAATACAGAAGAGAAAATAAAAACTGCACTCGTACTGCTACAATATACATTTTTGACGCACTGAAAACGCTACACCACACCGCACACCATACACCACATACACCATACAGATCTACACACAAACAATATATATAAAACTCACATTTCGGTTTTATTTTTCGTTTTTT
This sequence comes from Drosophila parvula, assembly GCA_018904695.1. NCBI lineage: Eukaryota > Metazoa > Arthropoda > Insecta > Diptera > Drosophilidae > Drosophila > Drosophila parvula. The sequence goes on from JAEIIG010034246.1 coordinate 18,325, forward strand.
TGGCCTCTCATTACGTTTGATTTTGTGTGTTTTTCGTTGAGCCTTAATTGCTGTCCCCCCAAGCCCTTTATTTGCCTTTGTGTATTTTTGGCATTTTCATGTTTTTGTTTGCCTCTGTCTGTCTGTCGGTTTTTTTTTTTATTTTCTTTTTGTCAAATATATAATTGTTGACGCATATTCTCAGCTTACAATCATGTAAATTATTAAAGAATCGAAAGTTTACTTACAATTCCAATAGAGAAAGGGATTGCGTATATAATAAATAAATATTCAAATATATAAATATATTTTTAATGCCTTTTTAAACATTTTAAAAAGAGGCAGCCCGAACATGATGATCTGTTAATTCATAAAATTAGCATTATCCTAAATATACGTGTGTTCCACAACAACACTAAATAGGTTTTCAAATTTATGCTTTTAACTCATTTTTAATGGTTTTAAAACCCGTTTCAAGAGCTTTCATTCATAAAATCTTTATTCCAACGTTGTTGGAATTGTAATTTATACAAATCCATATTAATCCAAATATATTATTTCAAATAAGCTCAAGATGTTATTTAACTATAAAGATATTTGGAGTAATCGATTAATGTAGATTTAAACACATTTGAGACTTTAAATATTTCGGTTTAAAGTAGATAAATATTTCCATATTTTATTTATATATTTATATATATATTTTATATATCATATTTTAACCATCCTTTATAAGATTCTTATGGTGACAAGTCTGCTTTTAATAATTAATATTGTGAGACAATCGAGATCGTTGCTCATTTGCCTTACCGAATTCGACTTGACATTTTAATGCCGTTCCCATTGATTTCTAAGCCTGCAATTAAGTTGAATCCATGTTTCATTTTGTAATCTGCACCGACAAATCAAAGCACTTAATGAGTCGCATCCAGGGAAGCGAGCACATAAACCATGAACCATCATGCCCCATTCCCATTTCGATTTCCCCCCTGAAAATGCCACTGAGGCCACCTTGTGGCGCCCGAAAGTATGCATTACCTCGGCTCGATGTCTGTGTAAGAGTCCTTAGATTGTGTTGACGTGTATATGTATGTGTGTTCCTGTGATTTATCCCCCCCACTTGTGTATGTGTCTGCGTGTGGTATATGTTAATGTGTACATGTCTTGTGCAATTAGTGATACATAGCTGTAAAGCACACACGCACACTACAGCACTTTTCTTGGCTTTTATCGCTTTTTTCGGGGGCTGTTTGACGCCACCCACCCCTAATGAACTAATACACAGGCATTATTTATGCCTCCCCCCCCCACACACACACGCATAGTGATTAGCTGCTAAGTGCAGTGCTCCCTCTCTCTCTCGCTCTGTCGCTCTATTGCTCACCTCACCCACTCACACCCAACCACAGTCAGGCAGGCGCCTCCTGTCCTTTTAATGAATGCGTGCATATATCACAGTTGACAAGATTGGGCGACCCCGACTGGAAGGATGAGGAATGGTTTTTGGGGACGGAATTTGAATTTCCGGAAAAGGGGGTCCCCGTGGGGTAATGTGAGGGATGCCTTTTACCCAGGATGCTGCACGATCCCAGGACACGGACACGGGACAACACTCCTGCAATCGAGGGCAAACAAAAGGCGATTGATTTCGTGTTGATGACAAGCCGATGCCACACGCAACAGCTGTCCAAGGGCTTGTGTTTTTGCCTAAAACACTGAGCGAAAAACAAGCTAGGGATTTTAAATCCTATGTCCAAAAGTAGACATTGAATCCTAGTGCTCCTTCCTATTCTCTATCGCAAAAATTACAAAACCAAACTCAAGGAAACCTAACTTGTAGTTGATAGAAAAAGTTGCTGATCTTAACCCTTCATTTTTCCCTCTGTGCTCCCTCATAACGCACCTCTCTCCCTTATGCGGACAAAGACGGACAAGCGGACAAGCGGACAGACGGACAGGCAATTTTAGGCGTGTGCGTGTTCCTGCCTGAGTGTTCCTGTCTGACAGCTGACATTTGTCAAACGCTTAACAAAATTTGTCACTCGTGTTCCATTTCACGTTCCCCGTTCCTCGTTTTCCCGTTTCCCCGTTTCCTCGTTTTCCATTCCCATTCCGTTTCGCTGCGTTCCATTTGCGTTCACCTAATGTCCCCGAAATTGTGGCCAAAATATTGGGTGTGACGTATGGATTTGGGTTAGGACATCCTCGAGCACAAAACTGGAGAGTCAGCGGGGAATCTGGACTACTTTTATGCAAATCACTTGACAAACTGTCACCGCCATCGCCGCCGCCGATGAGTGACAGTTGTTGTATAAACAGGCGGGGGGGCATTGGGATTGGGAAGCTCTGTGGAGGATGGGTTAGAGTCCGGGTCGAGTTGATGACAAATGCATGTGTTGACAAAACGGACGGAGGCCAGGACTTGGGAATTTTGATTTATAGTCCAATGTGCATAATTAATGTGCAAATGATAGGCATACATCAAAGCCCACACACACACTCACACACTCGTGCACGCACGCCCACGCACACTAAGAAGCGAAAGAGTGAGTGCACTGGCAAAAAAAAAAGAATTACAGCCTAGAAATCAATGTGAAATTAAAGAAGCAAGTTTATTAATTTTCTGTAGAACATAGTGTTGATTTTAATTAAATTGGATAGCGAAAAAATCGAATTATAATTTTTATTAGTGAAAAAAGCGATTTATCCATAAACGTAGTATCGTCTATGTCGATTTAATTTAATTTCAATTAAATTTGATATCGAGAACATCGAGTTATAATCTTCAAGAGTAGGAAAAACGGTTAAATGATATACATAGTTTGCTTATATTGATTTAATTTAATTTAAATTAAATTGGATAACGAAAAAATCGAATTATAATCTTCATTAGTGAAAAAAAATCGATTTATCCTTAAACGGAGTATGTCTATAACGATTTAATTTGATTTAAATTAAATTAGTTATCGATAACATCGAAATATAATTCTCATGAGCTAGAAATGTAATTTTCAATATAAGTATTATGCTTATATCGATCTAATTTGATTTATACATCGATTAATAATCGTAATGAGTGAAATAAAGCTTATATCGATTTAATTTGATTCAGACATCGATTAACAATCGTAATGAGTGATAATTGCGATTTTTCGATGTACGCATGGTTTTCTATCGATTTTATTTGAGATGTGCTTTTTATATTTGTTTTTATACATTTTTTTTCGATAACAAATTCGATAAAATCTAAGTAATTACTTCCTATATTAACCGTAAAAGCTGCAAAAACTTACAAATATAATTAAAGTTATTATTTTTGCATATTCCAAGTATTTAGTAAATTTCCCCCAAAACCTGTGGTAAGACACTTCGCATGCCTATCTAAGATTAGTGTACACTTTTGGCCCAGTGTAAACGCCACACAAAAGTGGGGGGGCGACTCTCATTTGATTGCTCTTCTGCCCCCAAAATCCATGCATATTTTGATTGCCTGCTTATTTTCATCTATTTTCCTTCCTCCCGCCCAAAAAATAAATATAAAAAAAAAAACAAAACACGAATCCCGCAGAGCGTGGACTCGGACGTGGGCTCCCTCAACATGAACTCCACGGAGAACGAGGTGCCCGAAGTGGAGTCCTCCAGCGAGATCCTAATCGACGACCACAAGCCGAGTCACTCCAACGACGAGAGCTGGACGGATGTCAACCTCAATGAGGATGCGGCTGTCCAGGCGGCCAGCGCCGGTATGGTGGTGGGCCTGGTGGACGGCGGCTCCGATAAGCATGATCCCCATCTTAGCCAGCAGCAGCAACAACAGCAGCAGCAGGCGGGGATTGGACAGCAGCAGCAGCAGCAGCAGCACTCGGGGCACTCGGAGCGCGGCGACAAGCCGGATTCGGAGATATCGGTGGTGCGTGTGCCCGATGGTTATGTCGGTGCCGGTGGCGCTGGATCCGGAGGCGTTAACTCCTCCGGTCAGCCTCAGGGTGTGGTGGCCAACCAGCGACCCCGGCCCGAGGAGCTGCCAATGAAGGCGCCCGCCTTGGTGGCCCAACTGCCGCTGACGACACCGTCGCGGGAGGCGAGTCTCACCCAGAAGCTGGAGGTGGCCCTGGGACCGGTGTGTCCATTGCTACGCGAAATAATGGTCGACTTTGCACCATTCCTCTCCAAGACGCTGGTGGGCTCGCACGGCCAGGAGCTGCTGATGGAGGGCAAGGGCCTGACCACGTTCAAGAACTCCCATTCGGTTGTCGAGCTGGTGATGTTGCTCTGCTCGCAGGAATGGCAAAATAGCCTCCAGAAACACGCCGGCCTGGCCTTCATCGAGCTGATCAACGAGGGTCGCCTGCTCTCGCACGCCATGAAGGATCACATTGTACGCGTGGCCAACGAGGCGGAGTTCATCCTGAATCGGATGCGGGCTGATGATGTCCTTAAGCATGCCGACTTCGAATCGCAGTGCGCTCAGACGCTGCTCGAACGGCGAGAGGAGGAGCGGATGTGCGATCACCTGATCACGGCCGCCCGGCGACGGGACAATGTCATCGCCAGCCGGCTGCTAGAGAAGGTGCGGAACATTATGTGCAATCGACATGGAGCCTGGGGCGATTCCAGCTCCATCTCTACGACGAGCGCCAGCGGGGGCGTGATTGTGGGGGCGGTGCAAAAGAGTCCCTACTGGAAGCTGGACGCCTGGGAGGATGACGCGCGGCGGCGCAAGCGAATGGTGCAGAATCCCCGAGGATCCTCTCATCCGCAGGCCACGCTGAAGGCGGCCCTAGAGAACGGCGGTCCCGAGGATGCCATTCTGCAAACGCGCGACGAGTTCCACACCCAAATAGCCGTCTCACGGAGCCATCCCTCCTCCGGCCAGCACAACGGCGAACTGCTGGACGATGCCGAGCTTCTAATCGAAGATCGAGAGCTGGACTTGGACCTCACCGGTCCGGTGAACATCAGCACCAAGGCCCGCTTGATAGCGCCCGGCCTGGTGGCACCCGGCACCGTGTCCATAACCAGCACCGAGATGTTCTTCGAGGTGGACGAGGAGCATCCCGAGTTCCAGAAGATTGACGGCGAGGTGCTCAAGTATTGCGATCACCTGCACGGCAAGTGGTACTTCTCGGAGGTGCGTGCCATCTTCTCGCGTCGCTACCTCCTGCAGAACGTGGCCCTGGAGATCTTCCTGGCCAGCCGCACCTCCATCCTGTTCGCCTTCCCCGACCAGCACACGGTGAAGAAGGTGATCAAGGCCCTGCCCCGAGTGGGTGTGGGCATCAAGTATGGAATACCGCAGACGAGGCGCGCCTCGATGATGTCGCCGCGCCAACTGATGAGGAACTCTAACATGACCCAGAAGTGGCAGCGTCGCGAGATCAGCAACTTCGAGTATCTGATGTTCCTCAACACGATTGCCGGGCGGACGTACAACGACCTCAACCAGTATCCCATCTTCCCGTGGGTGCTGACCAATTATGAGTCCAAGGATCTGGACCTCAGCCTGCCCTCCAACTATCGGGATCTGTCGAAGCCGATCGGTGCACTGAATCCGTCGCGACGGGCCTACTTCGAGGAGCGTTACGAGAGCTGGGACAGCGACACCATACCGCCGTTCCACTACGGCACCCACTATTCCACGGCGGCCTTCACCCTCAACTGGTTGGTGCGCGTGGAGCCGTTCACCACCATGTTCCTGGCCCTCCAGGGCGGCAAGTTTGACTATCCGGATCGGCTGTTCAGCTCGGTGTCGCTCTCGTGGAAGAACTGCCAGCGGGACACGTCCGATGTGAAGGAACTGATACCCGAATGGTATTTCCTGCCCGAGATGTTCTACAATGCCTCCAACTATCGGCTGGGCCATCGGGAGGATGGGGCGCTGGTCGATGACATCGAACTGCCGCCGTGGGCCAAGAGTCCCGAGGAATTTGTCCGCATCAATCGGATGGCCCTCGAATCGGAATTTGTGTCCTGCCAGCTGCACCAGTGGATCGATCTGATCTTTGGCTACAAGCAACGCGGCCCGGAGGCCATCAGGGCCACCAATGTGTTCTATTACCTCACCTACGAGGGCAGCGTCGATCTCGATGGTGTCCTTGATCCCGTCATGCGGGAGGCTGTCGAGAATCAGATCCGTAACTTTGGCCAGACGCCCAGCCAACTGTTGATGGAACCGCATCCGCCGCGCAGCTCAGCGATGCATCTGTCGCCGATGATGTTCAGCGCCATGCCGGAGGATCTGTGCCAGATGCTCAAGTTCTATCAGAACTCGCCGGTCATACACATTTCGGCCAACACGTATCCACAGTTGTCGCTGCCATCGGTGGTCACCGTGACGGCTGGCCATCAGTTTGCGGTGAATCGATGGAACTGCAACTACACCGCCTCCGTCCAGAGTCCCAGCTATGCGGAATCGCCACAATCGCCGGGCTCCAATCAGCCGCTGACCATCGATCCGGTGCTGGGTGAGTACATATATCACAAGGCAACTCCGGGTTTAGGTTTAATGATCGGTTTTGTGTGGTTCTTCTTTTTTTGCAGCTGTTCATGGCACCAATAACAACAGCAATGCGGTGAGTCGACGCCATCTGGGCGACAACTTTAGCCAGATGCTTAAGATCCGGTCGAACTGTTTTGTCACCACGGTGGACAGCCGGTTCCTCATCGCCTGCGGGTTCTGGGACAACAGTTTCCGGGTTTTCGCCACCGAGACGGGTGAGTTGGGAGTTTAATTTAATTAAAAATAAACCTGCTTAAGCTTTAGTTATAAAATTACAACTTCTACTATTTTCTATATATTACTATAGCAAAAATCGTTCAGATTGTGTTCGGACACTTTGGCGTGGTCACCTGCATGGCCCGGTCCGAGTGCAACATCACCTCGGACTGCTACATAGCCTCCGGTTCGGCGGATTGCACGGTGCTGTTGTGGCACTGGAATGCCCGCACCCAGAGCATTGTGGGCGAGGGTGATGTACCCACGCCCCGGGCCACATTGACGGGTCACGAACAGGCGGTGACCTCGGTGGTGATCAGTGCCGAGCTGGGCCTGGTCGTATCCGGATCATCAAGTGAGTAGAGGAGCAGCTACTAGCAACTACTAGGCAGGGGATACTAAGGTTTGTGGTTTCTCTTTCGTTGTCCTTGAACCCCAGATGGACCTGTGCTCATTCATACGACATTCGGGGACCTGCTGCGCTCACTGGACCCGCCGGCGGAGTTCCATTCCCCGGAACTGATCACCATGTCCCGCGAGGGCTTCATTGTCATCAATTACGACAAGGGCAATGTGGCGGCCTATACCATTAATGGCAAGAAGCTGCGCCACGAGACGCACAACGACAATCTACAGGTGAGATTTTCATTGTAATAAAATCTCTTATTAACTAACTATTAACTTACTAACTAATTAACTTATTAATTTAAAGATATTTAAAATCTTTGCTTGTGTATTAATGTTTTGTGGTTGTTTGGTTGCTTGTTTTCTTTTTTACAGTGCATGCTGCTGTCGCGCGATGGCGAATACCTGATGACCGCCGGCGATCGCGGCATCGTGGAGGTGTGGCGCACCTTCAACCTAGCACCACTTTATGCCTTCCCCGCCTGCAACGCGGGCATCCGATCTTTGGCCCTCACCCACGATCAGAAGTAAGTGGAAATGTATTCATAGGGAGGGGGCTTAATATATCGATTTATCGATGCACTAGCGATATATTATAATTTAGAGTAGCGATAAATCTATATTCTATTAGGTTTATTGCACTAATTTTCATGTTTAAAGGGGTTACTAGAAATATAACAAAATATTGTTATAAGAATACTGTATCGATATTTGAGGCAAGGACCATATATAAATCGATTAATTAACGTTGCTTTATACATAGGTATATATGTACATATGTACGATATATTGATATTCTGTTTGTTATATCGAATCAATTTCCGTCTTTAATAGGTTTATCAAAAATTCAGTATAAAAGATGCTTTAAAAAATAAATAAATCGATTTATTAAATGTTGCTATATATGTGCGATAAACCGATATACTGTTTGGCTTAACGCACCAATTTCCATTTATAAAAAGGTTATCAAACATTTTGTTTAATAACTGTTTTAAATATATTCGATAAAAATGCAAATAAATTAAATAATATTTATTTTTTTATATAGTTTTTTGTTTATTGTGATATTTTACCATTTACTGCGATATTTTTCGATACCTAAACTTCGATATATTAAATTTTAGGATATATTTACTATATGATATTGCGGACAGGAGCTTTATAGATATAGCTTCCGATATTTATACCTCCAGATTCCATATAATACCCACAGAAGTTTAAATAATGGATTCTATAGTTGGTATATAGTCCTCCGCCCCGAATATTCTGGTACCACCTCTTTCAAAGCAATTCTTCCCATTTTCCAAAGCATTAGTTTCCAAATACTAGGCTAAAATAAGCTATATTTTAGTTTTTCGGATAAGTTGACCCATTTCTAACCCCTGATATAATATTATTCCCATCTAACAGATACCTGTTGGCTGGTCTCTCGACTGGTTCGATCATCGTGTTCCACATCGACTTCAACCGCTGGCACCATGAGTACCAGCAGCGCTACTAAGCCGCAACATTCCCAAAAAAAAAAAACCCCAGACAACAGCTCGCCAGTTAACAGAGGCCAAGGATACCGGAAACGGAAATGGAAATGGAAATGGATCGCAACCACTACGATGTACTTAAACAAAACAAACAAAGCGATGGCAAAGGATCAAAGCGGATCGGTTTTTTTCTATAGACCTTTACAACTTTAGGCTAGTAAGCGAACCTATGTTTTTTTTTGTCTAGTAATAATTGTGCATTAGTGTGTGTTTTGGCGGAAAAGGCCAGTCGCAAACAAAGCAAACAAAAATGGAAAAAAAATGAGAAGAGAGTAACGGAACGGGAGAGAAGATATAAACACATTTTTTTTTACTAGTATTACGAACTGTATGTTAAGTTATGGCAAATGGAGGAAAGGAAGGAAAGGAAGGAAGTGAAGGAAGTGAAGGAAGTAAAGGATGAAAGGAAGGAAGAAAGGAAGAAAGAAAGGAAAGCATATATACACAAAACAAAGAGAAGTATGAGAAGGAATGATGGTGGAATGTGGAGAAGCGAAATGGCGGCTTAAGTAAGTAGTTGAAATAAGACAAATGAAGTTAGTGTTTATAAAACGCAATAAGCAGTTAATAAATATGGAGTGTATAACTAAAGCTAATAATTCCACATGCATTATAATACCAACGTAGCAAAAGTTCTCAAACAAAACATAAAAACATAAATCAAACAAAAACCTTAAAACGCAAGCAAAGTGAAAACAATGAATATAATGAAACTAAAGCGGCCAAAAAACAAAAAATAAATAAAGAAAACACACACAAAATAATGAGAGAGTAGAAAAAGCAGAAGCCAATTTTTAATTATATAGCGTTAGTTCTTTGTGACAAAAAAAATTAAACACACACACACTAAGCAAGCACACAACCAAGGTAACAAAGCAAAGACAATGCCAAGGCAATAAAGCTGACAGAGAGAGGGGAATCGAAAACGGAAAACGGAAACAGGAAACGGGAAGCGGAAGCGGCAACGGAATAGGAAACGAAAGTGAAGCGATATGGGGTATTTTAATACACACACACCCACACACACGCATATGTATTTGTA
>JAEIIG010034249.1:0-39823 GCA_018904695.1 Drosophila parvula
GCTTGGTGTCGCAAGGGCCACTTGAGTGTACTGACCGTAGTGCATCAACGTCCAAAAAAAGTAATATATCAATGAGACTTTCTATTTGATTAATTTCAACATACTATACATCGACTCACACAGATCCTTCGTCTGAGGATAAGTACAGCTGTTTCGATTCAGCCAGGGAATGTTCATCAGTATATTTCTTGCATAACATTTGTCATATATTAGTTTGTTATTTACAAGTTATACAGCCTGAACTGCTATACTCTGGCTACATATTCTACTATATATGTATATAGTATATACTACAATTTTAAGCTACAATTAATAATAAATAAATAAATAATTTACATTGAAACTTTATAGGGATAATAATTAGATAAACTACATATGTATGTAACTGACTGTATCAAATCAGTTATGACCTAATTTGGTGTTGGGAGTTGTTGATTATTTTTGACCCACTGCGGAGCTACTCTTTCCGTTATATTTCGTGCCCACGCCTGATGTAGATCGATTTTTAGTAAGATAATTAAAGTACTCTTACCAAGAACTGACCTTTAATGGATTGGTTGCTAGACTCTTCTAACTCTTATTATAAGTATGTACTATATTACAGATTTCTTACATGTCTACGATATAAAATATATATTTTTATTAATTAAAATATTCAAATCGAGTCCTTTTTGTTATTTAAAATATTCAAAACTGGCAGTTCACTTATTTAAAATATTCAAAACTAGTCATATTTGTTATTTAATATATTGAAAACTAGTCTGTATATAGTATAGAACTATAAACATTTTATTATATATTATTATTTTTATAACATTTCTCTCTGTGCATCGCTTATGTGGGAACTGTAGCGGGCGGCAAGGAAAGGAGCAGCTGACGCTGACTTGTTATATACTAAACTGCCCGAGGGGCTGGAATCGGGGATCGGAGATTGGGGATCGGGGAAGCGGTAAGCGGAAGGATGAACCGGGCCAGACAGACAGACAGAGACAGAGACAGCGACAGACAGGCGGACGAAGCGAGAGGGAGACAGACACAAAGGGGGCGGACGGACGGACGGATGGACGGACAGTTGCGTTTAACGTTTTTCGCAAAAACTTTTCGCTTCGCTTTCGTTGTATATTCTGAGCTAAAGGAAATTGCCGGCGATTCGCAGACGGAACGAAGGCAGTGTTGCCAACTACAAATAAAATTATAGAATATTATATATCTCTAAAAAAAAGGTGAGAAAAATATGGAAATAATTATGTGAATAGGTTACTTGTTATAGAGAATAACTTGGCTTAAAACAACTCAAGATGGAAATCATGTTTAAAAGCAATGTGTGTTTAAAAGCAATATAACAACCTAAAAATATATTCGAGACTATATTTATTATATATTTATATTGTATATTAATAGTGTATGCAGGTGTCTTACCTTGATAATAATAATATTTATAAATTAATTGAAGATTTTTTAAGTACCTAGCTCGCTTAAATATTTCAGAAGAACGTTTTTAATGTTCCACAATTCCAAAGTTACCTCCAAATATTGCGCAGTTCGCGTATTCCGATTCTCAAAAGTAGCCATAATTTCCTAGAATCTAGCCAAGTTGGTAGCACTCGAAGGAAGGGTGGGGAGGCCGGGGGTTTTGGTTGGGGACGGAAGGGGACGCGGCGGAGGAGGAGGGTGTCTCAGGGCAGCAACAACGCAACCAAGCATTTCGCACTGTTCCCGCTCCGAAGGTAACAACGCAAGAAAATGCCAGGCAACAAGACAAGCAGAACTGACGTAAAAAGATTTTTGTGTTTTCCCCCTCGTAGCAAGCTCCCCCGACCCCTCCCCCAGCCACCAGCCCTTTTCAGGGGTGGCGTCTGGCAGGATTGAAGCCTCATCATGGAGCCTTCGTTCCCAAACGATAAATGCGAACGCGATCTTTAAACGCTTTCCGCGCCAAGTGAAGTCCATTACGGAAAATCGGGCTGGGGGAGGGGAAAACATTTTTCCGCGTGCGACTTTCGATTGGGAAAAAGTGGCAAAAATGAAATGGGAATAATTTTAATTAAATGTTAAACAGTTTGCAGCAATTTGAATGGCTTTCGGGCTTGGAACAATGCTTCAGTAAACTTCTGGAATGAAATCAGGAGTCAGAACTTAATGAATGTAAAAGATTTCCGTTATTTTGATAATTTAGATATGTATTTTTGGTAAAAGGTAATTCAGTTATCTTATCTTTACCTTATCTTATCTATAATTTTAGCCCACATGTAACTAAGCATGCTTAAATCTCTTAAAACATAAATTACACATTAAATATATTTATTTTCTGCCTTCCTTTGACAGGACTTTGTCCTACTTAATCTAAAATCTTAAAGCGTAAAATTTAATTAACACGGAACCAAAATTTGAACATTTCCCCGTTTTCCAGAACGACAAACGAACGATGAAAACTGGAAAATGTAACATTTTTTCCACTTACAATGCAGAATTTCGCCGGCCTTCTGCCATAAAGAAAGCAAAAACTATTAAGCAATGGAAGGGAAAATTTTAATGAAAAATCTTTTGGCCAGCATGCAAAGCCACTTGAATGGATCCTTTTCCCCTCTTTCTCGGGGGGGCCACCGCCCCCTCTCTCTCTTTTGGTGACATGAATGCTGACAACGTGTCTTAGTTTGCACAAAACGAGCTCAAGAGATGCAGTCAGGACACACACAAACGTAAGGATATTCCATTACCAGGACATGAACGCCTGCTGTTGACTCCTTTCGGCCAGTGTACGGAGGATGTGTGTCTGTTTTTCCGGCTTGTCATGTTAAAGGAATTTAAATTTAATTACAAGCCAAGAGTGAAAGGGAGAATATTTAGATGGATTCTTCCTGCTGATTTCCACTATGATTGGAGCTTGTGTAAAAATTAAATTACGCTTAAATTGCTTTTATTTTATTTTTTTATCCGATATATAGTCTAAATAAATATTACCTTGAGTGCTGGATGAAATCACGGCCCACCGCTCGCTCTCTCTGATAATCAATAATAAAAATGAAGTCCGCATAAATCATTTGCCCCTGTCTAGGCTAGATTCTTATCGCACTTGTCTGGGAAAATTAGGAAACTTCCCCCACTCGCGCCAGATACTCAAATTCATTTTCAATTTTCATAATTTTCGGCTGAGAGAATTGCGCCGTCGGCGTTGACACCAAAATCAATATCTACGTAAATTCCGTGCAGCCTGCTTTTCCACAGGTATTTTTTTTTTCCTCTCAGCCCGAATTCTTTGTCATATCAACAGACGGGGGACTGAGGTGGCCCCGAAAGTATCGTAGCCCCGGATTTGAGGACTCCACACTTTGTGGCAAGGCCGCACGTTCGTGCGTTCGTGCCAAAAAATAATTTCCTACTCGCCAGACGCCGAGTAGCAGCAGGCAAGTGCGGAGCAGGCATGCCGTGTGGCAGAGTGGCAGAAGGGGCAGCATCCGAGGGGCAAGGCGACTTGAGCGCACTTATTGTTATCAACGGCTGAAATATGGCATTTTAATTTTATTAGCTGCCTTTACATGCAGCACACTCCCGAGCCAAATAAATGGGCAGACGATGATGGCCCCGGGCGATGGCGATGACGATGACAATCTCCGCCGGCGACAATGGGATCAAATGGTTTTCGGGATGCACTCGAGGCACCGATTGTGGAAAGTATTAATGGATGCTCTCAGCAAGGCACCAGGGGGATTTAAAATCCATAAAAACGATTAACTATATCGAAGTTTAAGCATTAGAAAATGTAAAGAACTTTAAAAATAATAATAATAACAAGGTGATACATCGGAATAAAAATGGTTTCCTTATAATAATGATTTTTGAGAAACCACATATAGGAAGTTGTTTTAAAATATATGCGGGGATGCTACAGAAATCCCATGGCTTTTTAAAACCTTTAAAAATGTGTTTACAACTATGTTAAATCGGAATTAAACAAATGTACACTGAATTTGATACTTTTGTATATTTTATTGCATATTTGTAGACACTTTTTGAAGAGTTTTAAAACCCTTAGTGAATTCTCGAGCTTCCTTTCTTGCATTCTTAAATTCATTAAGTTACTACTGGTTATTATGAAACATATTTATTATTATTAGATGGTTATTATATTATTAAAAACTGGTTACTATTCTTTTTTGGTTATATTAAAAACTTTTAATTACTTTTAAAAGAGTTAGCTATTAAATACGAACTTGCTTATTCTTCAAATAAAAACTAAATACTTTCGATACGTTTTCGAGCCTAGAACCTCTAGTATTAATTTCAAATTCTTTGCTCGATTTTTGATTGGCTCCACAGTGCGATTTGTTATTGCTTTGGATTTTATTGTTTGTTGTTTTTCTCGGCTGCCTCCACTTTTCGACAGCAGTGCCTGAAGATGGTGAGTGAACGGTGGCAATTCTCGTAGGGGGTGTCGGAGAAGGACAGACGGAGAAAGAGAGTTCTCCAGCTACTGCGCATGCTGAGAATCCGTAAGAGAATTGTGGAGATTTCGTCTTCGAGGGATGGGGGCCCTATCAAAGAGCCATAAAGTTATAGTTGCCCCGACAATGAAGTCATTTACACAAAGTTTATGGCTAGTTGAAAATTGTGTTATTATTATGTGGCCACTCGGAGCTCTTTATTTATCTCACTCGCTCTTGACCCCGACGATAATGCTCTCTTAAGTGTAATAATTTATTGCTAGCTCTGCCCCCACTCTGCCCACACTTTGGCCCCCTTTGTTGTCATTCTACGGGGGTAAACGGGGGGAGACGGGTCTTTTGTTAAGCATTTTCGAGCGCCAGCCAAAACGCTCCCAAATAAGAGGAGCACTCGGCTGGATGGAGGAGAGCAGAAAATACGGCAAATACTTTTGTATTTTGGCTCCTAAGGCGGCCAGCCGAGCTGGAGGCATCTCTAGTTGGCAATTTCGCAGCGTCGGGTCGAGAGAGATTCGAGCGCAATAATTTTCCCGGAGAAAAACGTGGCCCAAAACGGCGATAAAGTATCTTCGCATAACTTGCCGTCGGCAAATGAGTTTTCCCCGCTCACCGAAATAATATAATTCGCCGCCTGTCCAGAGTGCCGTCTAATTGATTTCGACCAAATGTGCGGCTGACCCGGTCAATGGATCTGAGCCCTCTTCCGCCCCCCTCCGCGTGTCCACCCCCCTACGGCGGTACCGAGCGAACATGTGCCCCATAACCCCCATCGAGCTACTGGCCACAATTATCCTCGAGAAGCGAAAACTACGCCCCCCAACCAAGCGGAAAAAGTGTCGCAAATAGCCGCGAATCGAACTCGGTTCTTCCCCCCAAACGCATTGTTTTTCCGCCGGTTTCAGTTCGATGGAAAGTGTCGTCGCTCAATCCAAGAGCAGGTACAACATCTCAATTGCGATTCATAAGTTTCTGTTTATTTTTATGGTCGGGGGTCTATTAAAGTTCTCCAAAGTTTCGAAACAGCTGGCGGGGCGAAAGTTTTTCGCGCTCAGCGATTGTTTTTAGTAAATAATCTCTGGGGCAACACTGTGTGGCAAGTGTGGTTTCTTGGGGGGTCACAACTACATTACTTTGATGAGGTTCCCCGGGAACACACTTTTGTGTTTACTATTTACACGATGAAGGATTGGGGTCTATTATTATGTTAATAATTATTTTAAAATAACTTGATTGGGTGTAAACATCAACTTCAGATTCAGAGTGCTAGTTATTAAATGAACTTTAGAGCATTTCATATTCAAAATTAAGACAGTAAAAATAAAGACAGTGGCGAGCGTCTGACAACAAGTTTTCCTGCCTGGCCTCTGCTCACACCGATAGTATAAGCGTTCGTACGTTGGCGGTAAAGACAGCACGGTCTTACTGACACAAATGCAAAGTCTTACGTGTGTTAGTTTAGTTTAGTTAAATTTAGTTAAATTTGCATTAAAAATATCATTTAAAAAATAATAATTACATAGTAATCTTTATAATAATCCTTCATAGAATCCAGATAGAAAAACGAAATATCTGTTGAACTGACTTGATTTCTATAACATAAAATTGACTAAATATTATTGTTGCAGCTTTAAAAGCTTATAATTTGTTTCCATTCCCTATTTCCCATTATTTTCCATTTACTTTTCCGCTTACTCCGAGCTATTTCCAGAACTATTTCCCATTGAGGTTCTGGCACAGCTGAAATCTGTTCAATTTACCACAAGTATTCCGTTCCTTGGCAATATAGGAATACCTGGCCTCGGCCTTTCCCCCTACCTTCCGCTTTTCTCCACCCCTCCCGTGACATTTTCGTGGCGCCCCGCATGTCACCGAAAAAAAGAATGGAAAATGTAATGCATTTCCACTGCTGTTGCTGCTGCTGCTGCTGCTGCCACATTGCAAATGGAATTGAGCAATGCAACAACAATGAAATGTGTGTAACGCATGAGATGAAATGAAATGCAACACGCGCTGAAACCGAAAAAAAAGAAATATTACACAAAACGAGAATTGAAAATCAGGCGAGCGAAAAGCAAAAAAAAAAAAAAACGAGAAGGAAGCAAAAACGCCAGACCCGGAAAAAAAAAGAATTTTTAAACATGGCGCGAACATAATGTCCTGTGTCCTTGCCTGTCGCCGTCTCACTCTGCGCCCTCTTTCTTTCCTCTTTTTGCCCATGCGAATTTTCCTTCTGTTGTTGTTGGGAAAATCGAACATTGATTTATGGCGTGTGCGAATGTCGGGGCGGAAAAAAAAACAATGTATATATACAGTGAAAAAAAACACATATATTCTTCTTGCAAGCAACCAAAAATGATCTTTTTCATTTGAGAATATTTTGAAATTAGATTTTTAATTGGGCAATATATATATATATTTTTATTTGACTATCTTGAAAGTTGTATACTTTTAGATTAAAAGTTAAGAGTTTTAAACTTTTAAATTAGGAGACGATTATTTTGTTATATTTTTATCAAAGTCTAGCGTATTTGTTTTATTTTAGATCTTAGGTGGGCACGCAGTGGTACTTTCAGCTCTCGCAGCTCTTTTCGTTATGTTTCTTTTAGAAGATCTCGCTTTCAGCCATCCTTGAAACTTTACAAAAACAATGCTACTAAAAGTTGCCATCAGAAGTTAGGCTCTTCCTGTTATATCTTGTGCCCACCGCTGTCTTAGATACATTTGTATAAATACTTGCTCAAGAGTTAATAATTAAAAAAGATGGAATTAAAAAGATTTTAAAGTTTATTATAGGGACCTTAATATTCACGAAATAATAGACTTCTCTATCAAAGTTTAAAACAAAAGGGACTTCCATCCTTTCATTAACTTGATGACGCCTCCTTGGAATGCATTTTTACTTGAATTTATGCATACACTGATTTTCTTTCAGTGTTTAATACATACATATAGGGGGAAAAGGGGCTGACAACGATGATGCTGATGAGCTGGAATTGTTTTTGATATGTCCCTGGCAGACGAGGAGGGAAGATGAACGAGAGGGAGACGGGCACAGCGACAGATGCAGGTCGGTTACATGAATGTATGTACATACTATATATCGGAATATATATGAACATTTACAGGAACGATTCTCGGGGTCCCTCATTGCCTCGATTATTATTATTATTTGCGACAAACGGAGGGAAGATGCCTTGCCTTTCTCCCTCTCTCTCTCCCCTTCCCCGGCTTCCTTGCTGCCTCACTTCCCTCATTTCGCATTCATCGATGTTGCATTGCATTTACAACAAGAGCAGCAGCCGCAAAAAAAAAAAAGAAAAAATTGCAAATGCAATTCGTAACGCATAAATTTAAAAAACACAAAAATGAGACACTGAGGAGGCAGCGGCGAGCCAACTGAACGCGTGTCACATGTCGATTTTCGATTGTTCGCAAATTAATATATAAAACACAACCCTGCGGTCTCTGGCTTTCTGCGGTTCCTCTGCACTTCGGCGGCGCCCCCCGCCACAATTTACATATCCCCCCCTCGGTGCATTTGCATGTTACAATTGCGGATATTGAAAATGTATCGATTTGTTGCCTGAGCCAGGACTTGTCAGGAGCTACATTTTTAATAACAATATTAATGCGACAGGCGAAAAAGTAGAAGAGTAGTAGTTGTTGTAAAAAAAATAGAATTTATATCATTTATATTTATTTATTGTATTTATATCAATTTATATATAATTTAAAATGTTGAAAACGTTTAACGGAATTAAGAGATGAACTAAATAAACCATTTAAATAGCTTTCAAAGCTCTTTAAATGATTTACTTTCTTTTTTTAATTTTCTTATAGAGATTTGGTACTAGCCGGCCTAAAGCCTAAGTAGCTATGGCTGCCCATTCCTGTAGCTTTAGTTTTTAACTTTAAGCAAACAGTATGTAAATAAATAAATAGAAATAATTTAATTTTATTGTTGCTAATATTCTTATAGATTAACTTTAATATCTATAAGCAATATACTTAAAAATTCATGAATTTCTGACCAGAACAGATTGATTTTTCGCTTAAACTCAACCCCATATTGCTTTTCGCCTCAAAACCACTTCCTGGAAGCCCATTTTTCGAGGAATTTCTCCTCGGCAGTTGACCAAAATTCTTAGCAAATTAGCCCGATCTACCAGTCCATTTCTAACTCCCTGAGACCCGCCCCCATCGATCCCTGTCGCCGTGGCAAATCTATCTAAAACTAAATCTAAACTCGTTTGGGCCCGCCATTGCCGACGGCCAAACACGCGCTGGTAATTGCGGCAATTGGCGCTCATTTCTCTGTCATAAATATCTTTTTGGCCAGCTCCAGTCTCCAGTCTCTACAGTCCGTCGCAAATTATCGCATCATGCACATGGCACAGGCGGAGTCCAGGGGGGCGGCGGAATAAATTGTAAATCACCTTCACACCACCGACGGACGGACGGACGGACGGGCGGAAAAGCGATTTTCCAACACTGCCCCCAAGGTCAGAGAGTTTGCACTAGAAAAGCGAGTTAATAAATTACGTGTAAAACAACGTGTGAACTAACATAAATAATTTTCGTTAATCCCAGTCCCGCGCCCCATTTCCCAGTCACTCCTAGGAACAATCGATTAAGCGTAGATAAAAATCAATTTGCGGCCATAATAAATTGCTCAACTACCAGGAGCATGAGCCTCCTCCACTCCTCCTGTTGCGGCAATTTAGCTTCATTTTGCCAGACTTCTCAGCGGTCCCTCGAACAAATTGGCCCGCAAGGTGAACCAAAAAACAAAAAATCAAGTAAAATAAATTCTGGCAGAAGAGCCCCAGTCCCAGTCCCAGTCCGCGTGCGAGTATAGGCAGGGAAAAATTTTACAAACATTGTAATCACGGGTTAAATATCGGCAAAGCCAGGGCCAGCTGCTCGCAGTCCACAGCCGCCTTAACCCCGAAAGTATCTAAAGTTGAAGATCTTCCACCTCGCGCAGACTCCCTGGGCACGGGGCGAGGGTTTCGTGGATTAATCACCGCGGGCAGGGCAAGCCCCAGACTCCAAGGCTCTTTCGGACGCAGTTTGCCACCACGACTCCGGCTCGGACTTCATCTGCAAACTGCAGCTGGAAGTTCAGTCACAGACTGAGTCTGAGTCTCAGTCTCAGCCACTTGGCCACTGCTCGTCGAGATCACGATTCACAACTTAATCCCAGCCAGCTAGCTCAGCCGGTTTCCCTTGCCCTCTTAATGCACTTCAAACAAAAGTTTATTTAGATATAAAATAAGTATCTTAAAAGAGAACTGAGAGCTGTAATTAAAAAATGATATAAACTAATACAATATAAATATAGGAAATAAATAGCAAGCAATAAACATGCTAGAAATAGTTTTAGGTTTCTAGTTTGCTGTAACAAATTTTCAGAAAATACTTAAAGACTTGTTAAGCCAGTATCTTTTCCCAAGCTCTTTCCCAGTATCTATTGTAATTTGCAATATTTTAAGAATCATTTACTGTTTAAATTAATGGAAGCTTCACAATTTCTCTCGGTGCACAGCGCAACTTCAGCCTCGTCTAGAAAGGTGCAGCATCGTTTGTCCATTTGTTTCTGATGCTTTTGTTGCGTTTTGTATTTTGTTCATTTCACATTTTTATTTAACATCCGCAAATCGTCTGCCGCCCTCTTTTACTTCTTTTTTTTTTCCTTGCTGCAGCCACGCCCCCATTTTGCAATGGGGGTTATGAAAAAAAAGAGGGAAAAAATGTTGCCAACTGATTCATCGAATCCGCAACAAAATGAATTCATTTGTGAGCAAAAAGAGCCGTCGGGCAGGCAGGGAGGGTCACTGCGCTTTCGGGGGCAGGGACGAGCGGTGTTTTCTAATTGAAGTGTTTGTCTAGACCCTCGAGCGGTGAATGTTGCAAGTGATTAGCAAATGGAGGCAAGAGCAGAAAACCAGCGGCTTGTTAAGCGATCCGCAACGGAAGCGGCTTGAAGGGATCCCAAATTCTGGGTTGTACTTCTTCAGAAAAGGTGAAAAGTGATTCTCCAAACTGAATTTTATAATGTTTCATCATTTTATGGAACTTAAATGTTATTAAAATATATTTATATTAATTATTTGCTATCTTCTGTGATGGTTTTTTCTAACTCGATTGTTTTTCTGATCGTTTTTGTCTGAAGATAAAAGTTGTAGGATGTTTCTCTTCAGTAAACTTTGCTTCCGATCGTACTTTAACCTTAGAGCTCTTAAATACTTGCTATATTCTTAAATAAATTATTAAATATAGGCACTTAAATAATGGTCTAAGTATTTTCAATTAGTAAAGTTCTTCGGATTATGGTTGATCTACGAAAAATCCATATTTATACTATTTAAACAAGACCTTTTTCACTTTAAATTCTTTGGGTTCCACGGCTAAATTATTTATAATCTCTGACTGCCAGTTTAATATTTAACAACTAAATATTTCCCCCATATAGAAAAGGTTCACCACTTTTTTCGGTTAGGCTAACTTAAACCATTTTCAACCGCATTTCAAAACTGGATTTTTCCGCTCAACAAACGGCAGTTGGAAAAACGGAAAAACACCAACGAAACGGCAGTGAAAAAAAATACACGACATGCACTTTTATCAGAGGGTAATAATTCATTACACACTTTTCCCCCCGCCCCATTTTCCCACTTTCCCACCCCGTTTTCCTTAACCCATCACCGGGCATCGGAAGTGCTGCATTTACCGCAATCGACGACCATTTCTCCCCAGCTCCTGGCAGTGGAAAATGGAAACGGGAGCGGAGTATTGTTGTTGTTTGGCCAGGAAAAACGTCAGAAGGGAAGCTCCTCGCGAAGAGGTAAAGGTCCAAACTTGATAAGACATACGCACCTAGAAAAGAAAAAAAAGAAATGGCAGAAAAAGGCGAAACAAGGATAAGTCGGGATAAGCCACTCAATTAACTAATTGTCCTCAAATAATATTCATTAGAGGAAAAGCCTTGGCCAGCAGGGAAGCGGTGAGCGTGGGATCAGAAAACCCAGCCTGATGGATAAGATTTCAGTTATCGTAGGACCAGGAAAAAAAGAGGTCCGAACGGGGCCATAAATCAATGTAACTGTCAACGTCAACGGCGTCAATAGTTGAGTGCGAGTGGGAGAGCACGAGTGACGGAAATCACCCCCAAAAAGCAAGCCCCGCCCCCTCCCCAACACCAACCCCAACCCCAACCCCAAAAGCCCGAATTCTGAAATCCGGGAATCCCGAAATCCTGGGGGAAGTTGGTTGGTTTTTGCATTACAACAAGATGATGTCAGCAAATATGAAATAACTAAATTGTTTCAAAGTGTCAAAGGAGAAGACACCCGCACACAAACACACACACGTCCGAATGCATGAATATAATATCCTTATATCCTTATATCCTTGTATATATAATATATGTGTATTTGTGTGCTTGCTTCCTCTTACAGGATATTACAAGCCGCTTGTGGGGAAATTAGATCTTCACAACTGCCTAGCCTAGCGTCTTTCACACACAGTTTTCCCAAGCAGCCGAAGGGAATTGAAAATGGAAATGGAAAATGGAAGAGAGTGTGTGGCAGGGTAGCCATGTATGTCAAAGGTCCCACGAGGGCATCGGTGGCGCCACTAAAATACATGTTGCACTTAATTGGAACGATTCCGTCTGTGAAATATGATTTCTCGTTGCGTTCCCCCGATTTCCGAGCATGGAATTCTCTGGTTCTGGTTAGCATTAAATTGAGATTCAACTTATTTTGGGGGAGAATGAAAAACATTCTCGATAAGGTTTAGTAAAAAGTACTACAAGATGTAGTTTAATTATGGGAAGTGGATACTGGATACATATCAGAGTTAAAGAAAATATCAGGAATTAAAATATGAAATAAAATCTTTTAAATATATTAATTATGCCCCGATAAACCCCATTAAAAGTATGATTAAGTCCTCTACTTCCACTCTATCCATTATCTTGCTCTCCCAATATGATCTCTCAGTTATTCATCTAACAAATTGAACTAATTTCCTATGCTCACCTCTTTGTCATTGCAGGTAAGCACGCAACCACTTTTCAACCCACTCAAAGGCCGGGGCACACACTCACCTGAGATGCCATCTCCTCCAGTTGGGGAAGCAGGGAACTGGGATGGGGGACTCCAGGATGGGCAGCTGAATGGGATACATTTCAAATACCTTAAATGCGCAGGCAGCATTCCAGCAGTTGGCTATATCTGATTTCTGTCAACATTAAAATTGCAGACCTGACAATGCAACGGACAAAAGAACCGAACCAAAGCGAACTGAACCGAACCGAACTAAGTAACCCACAGATAGAGTGACAGGATACAGAATAATGTGGACGAGGACGAGGACTTGGGAATGGGCAGGGGCAGGGAAATGGGCATTGAGGAGCCGATGGTTTGGCCAATTGGCCAAGTGTATTTCTAGGCGATAACACAATGGCTGAGACGCCCCAAACTGGTTGCAGTGCGGCCAGTGAGTGGCAACAGAGATTATAAATTGAAATTGAGTTCATAAAACACGAATCAGCAAAACGTTTAACATCTTTATTTCTGCGAAATGGCAGAGACACAGCCCGACAAACCGACGTCTCCCAGGCAATCGCAATCGCATTGGCAATACCACTGCCAATGCCATTGGCACTGGCACTGGCATTGTGGCTGCCACAGATGGGAGTGAAGCTGAAGCCGGGACCAAGGTGCGATTTCCTCGACTTCTTCGACTGCTCCTCGAATGCAATCAAACAAGCGCTAGTCAATTGCAGCCATGTCGATTCCTTGGCTGGACCAGCGTCCTCTGTCCTCTGTGCTCAGTCTCCCATCCCTCCAGCATCCACCGGGGCAGGCAGCCTGCCAACTCAGTCTGGCCAACTCTCCGACTCTCCGCGTCGATTCTCAGCCAAGACCAAACCAAGACCCAGACCAGCAAATAGACAGACAGATGTAAGCGAGTGCGACCAGCCAGGCAGCCAAAGTGCTGGAAGGACCATCGTACCAAGGCGATGAGTTACCATGGGCCTATTACCGCAAATATGGCATAGAAAATATAGAAAATCTTTTAATTGTTAAATTCTACTTGCAACTTCTCTGGGGAATTAATAGCAGTGAATTTTAGTCAGCAAAAGATAAGCAATTATATTTTGTAAATAAGGCGGAGGTTGTTAAGAATGCGTTACCAATGACAACATAAGCTTGAAGATAAGTAACGCCATCGATTTTTTTGTATTTTATTAGTAGTTTTTATTTTTATAAGATAAATTGGTATTCTGACGCAACAATCTTGAAACTTTCTTGATATTGTTGCTCAAATGGCAAATGGCAATTCAAATGTATGGTAGTTACTCATCTTGATATTTGAAAAGTATTTGGCTAAGCTGCTTTTATGACACTGAAAAATGTGATATAAATCTGAAGCTCTCCAATCCACTACTATAGGTCCTAAGTTTTAATTTGGAATATATTTCTATTTGATTTACTTTGCCTCAAAGGGAAAATCACGAACTAATCCCACTGTATGTGAGCTTTTTTTGGGATGCTGTGTGAGCATCTTGAATGCGGAATGTGCACGCGTTGAATTTCTTGTAGACGTGCGATAAAAATTTGCGACATTGCAACAGTTTGGCGAACGTGCGAGCCCGTCGAAGGTGATGCCCCGCTTGCCCCTGTGCCCCTGTTCCCCTGAGCCCCCGTCCCTCCTCACGCAAAAGGCCAACACATATTGGCAGCAGCTCTTAGCATAAAGCCGCTGCAGGGCCAAAAAGCAGATGACACTGTGCGATACTCCTAATCTGCGTGAATAAAAATGTAAATGAATTGAAGATTGGCCCGGACCGCATTTATGAGCTATGACCACTTAAGGGGGCGGGAGGGGGGGGCGTGGCGGACAAAACGTGGACACAAGTGACAAGTGCGATTAGGTCGCGGGTATGGGATTTTTTTTTTGTTTAATTCGGTTTTAATAAGCCGCGACAGGCAGGTGAACAGGCCGAAAAGAGTGCGCGGCTCTTAACACAAATGCTGGCTGCGCCTCAGGCAGGAGCAGGAGACCTTCTTCAGCCAAAAACCAGTCCGATCCGAAGGCTATATCCGAGGCAAACCTAACGGAGCTGCCCAGGACCAGACGCGGCACAAACATGTTTTCACTTCCCGGACGAAAGCTTCCCAAAATGAGAAAATAAAAGGGGAGAAAAACACACACGGCCATCAATATGTGACCAGATGGGATCAGAGGCGGTGTGAAGGGGGGTTTTGAGAAAGGTCCTAAATGATTTCTTTAAAAAATTAAGATTTGTTACTAAGGGAAAGTAAGGATAAATATTATGAAATCTAATTAAAAGATTCATAGATCGAAATAGCTTCATTAAAATTATATTATTTGCGAGGATCCATTTTTTTTGTTTACATTTAATAAGTTTAATAAGATATTCAATAATTATTTTCGGGCAAATATAAAATAGAACTTTTGCAATATTATTTCGTAGCGATTCATCAAACATCTCTGCCGGGCCTCTGCCGGCACATGCACTGTATAATAGATCGTATGCCTTTGTTAATGATCTTTGGGTACTGTACTTGCGAAATTAAAGCACTATCAGTGCTGTCATTTTGTCAGTTTAAAGTTAAATCTATATTTATAGTCATTTTCTTCTGGTCATCTCTAACAACTTCATTCAATTTCTCACACACACAAAGACAAGTGCGGATCACTGTTTTATTGGAACTATTTCGAATTTTATCCAACGTAGCATTATAGAAACTTAGAAAGACAATCAAATTTGAGCCGTGATCTAAGCATATAAAGCTAATTAAGATCAAAAATCGATAGTTTTGATAATTGCTAACATTTTTGTCTTATTTTCCCAACCAATCCCCTTTAAACTACGCCCCTGGCCGACCATCTAAGACTGCCATTTCATGATGGCTTCGTTGCTAAAGTGTTTGTCGATAAACCAGGGCGAAGGTGATAGGAGGAGACTCGAAGTGAGGAGTGGCGAGCTGTGGGCTATTGGCCAAGGCGCATATAATAAAAATTAAATCGCACAATATAAAAACGCTCGAGCCGGGAAAAAGCGAACCAAGGGAGGGGAGGGAGGCAGTGAGCGGTTCCTGAAGATGGGGCGAAATGAAAACGTAAGCGGAAAAATCGAGTCACGAACATTGAAATATGTGTTGTCCACGGCCCCAGAGAGCTGATGAGGATGTGGATGTGGACGTGGACGCGGAGGACATGGACATGGCATCGACTGATAAATGCGTGGAAAATGCAACAGCTGCCAGAGCTGGATAAGAGCGCTCTCCTCCGCACCAGCAGGCAGTCGGCAGTCGGCAGGAGACGTGCCAGTGCCAGTGGAAGCCGAAGAAGGAGCAAAAGCCGGCGGAGGAAGACTTCCCGGAGTAGGTTTAGTGGCCCAGGCAGCCGCGGCTCTGTTGGTAAACAAATCATTTGAAAGGATTTTCACACACAATCCATCTTCGTTGGACCTCTGACTGAGCCGCACTGAGATCTGTCTCAATTTCTGCACTCGAAGAAACGTATTTTGATGAAGTTTTCAGCATTTTCAATCGAATATTTGAAGATATTGAAGTTAAAAGATTTTTAAATTCATGGTTTTATATGTGATACAACGATAGAAAATTGTTCCGGAGACCTAGGACCTTAAGGATGTAGTAGAGGCTATGATTTTGTATTCAAATTTAGGCAGTATTAAAGAATACTTTATGTATACTAGATTTATTATTAAATCTTTATCCACAACTCACTTATAATAGGTTTATTATTCTTTTAAGTATTCTTTCTTTCTAAATTTGAAATGCAGATATTTCTCCGCGTGTACTTCTCGGTCTTTCTCCTTCATTCTCTCTCTGTGTATTGCTCTCTATTCCTTTAGAGCGACAGGCAACCTGTTTGTTCGCCTGCACAAAGGATCAACTCCTTTTGAGGCGAAAGTGTTCCGGACAAAAGGGCAGCTCGGCTTAGAGGCAGGACAAAAAAAGAGAAAGTTGGCATTGTCTTTCGGGATTTACGCAAAATATCAATAGGCAAAACATTGACTCGTCGAGAGAATGGAACTTATGCAATCGCTTCGCTGCAGTTACACTCTCACAGCAGTGCCGCAGGAACAAGGACAAGCGGCAAGGACACGCCAGCAGTTGGCCCCGACTTTTGTCCCTAATTTCAGGCCTATCGTTGTAATCTTATGCAATTGCAGGACAGCGCGAAGGTCAAAGGAAAGGGCAAGTTGTTCTGGGATTTTATGACTGCCGATCCTTAATCCTCGTTTTCCAAGAGGGCGTGGGAGTGGGAAGCAGGCGTGTGGTCAGCTAAGTGTAGCAAGGTCAATGGTCATTATCTCTATGGTTATTAGGTTAATGTTCAGTTTTACGACCTCCTAAGTTGCGATCATTTTTGGGTCTAGACATGCTCGGCAAAATTGTGATGTAATTTATTATATTATGGGTTTTTCAATTGGTCTGCATATGTTCGCCTTTTAAATTTTAATTTATGGAAATTTTGGGGAATGTTTTGCGGTTATAAAGAGAGTAAGAAACTTATGTTTGATTTGGAACTTTTAAAAACATCGAAGGCACTTTCGCAATACATTTTATTTCATTGTTTTAGTAACAACATTTCTTAAGCATTTCTTTAAATTATATCTATAAGCAGCCTTCTCTTGAGAATACTTTTCCAAACTAAGTTTTTCTACTTAAATTCAATTCCGAATTTCATTTGAGAAATTCTCCGGCCGAATTTTAACCTAATATGTATGTAAATTCAAGTAATTTCCTCCTCCCCAATTTGATTAAATTCCTTTTTGGCCAGCAGACCCTTCGTCCTGCGAAGTATTTTGTCAGTTTCCTTCTCAAGCTGCAATTTACACAAAATTAAATTCACACTGTCCTCGAGTCGGAGGAGACTGAAACAACTGAAGGACTGAAGCGGAAGGGCCAGTTGGAGGTGGGTTGGGGGATGGTTATAAATGAAAAAATTCCAATGCAACGTTTGAAGTTTATTGGCCATAAATAAGGGGCCAGGGACCCCCCTTCGACGCGGAGGCTCAAAGGACACTCGGACTACAAGTCGGGCGAGGACAACGAGCGACAGCGATTGACAATTTGATTAAAAACGAGCTGCGAATGGAAAAATGCATACAACAAGGATGCATTCGCACTTCATCCGCTCGGATATTGAAGTGAAAGTTTTGTCCTGCATTTAATTTTCGCCCACGGAAAATGTCCTGCAGCATTTCGAAACCATTCATCCGCCCTGAGTAATTGTTGCTAATGAAAAGTGGGGGGCGGGCGGCGAATTTAAGTGGCTAATTTCACTGGGGGGTCGGGTTGGCCAGGAATTTCCACGGGGCTCGGGGACGGGAATGACAAATGAAATTGCAGCCGCTGCACAAAATGCAAATGAAATGTGCAATCCCATGTGCAACGTTGGGTGGTGCAGAGAGGGGCAGGGAGGGGCAGGGAGGGGCAGGCAGGGGCAGGGAGGGGCAGGGATGTGGCAGGACAATTGGTTTTCCATGTGCGAATGTGTGAACATGAATGCACTCCTGTGTGTGTGTGCTGTCTGTGCTTTGCATGAGTGAAATGTCGTTGTCCGTCGTCCCTTCGGCTTCTGTTTTACAAATTTCTCATTTATTGGCCATGACAAAATATGATACGAAAATTAATATTATTGATTAAATAATTGAAATTGGCAGCAATAAATTATCCACGGACCTGGCACACCATTCTCACCCTGTCCGTCGTCCTTTTCTCCTATTCTGTGACAGTTTGTTTTGCATTTTGCAAACTGCCGTTGATGTGTTTCGGTTCGAGGTTGGTCATTTTTGGCTGAAAATTCGACAGGATCTCAATGGAAATTCATTCATTTTGGCTATTGATTTGTTGGGAACCTTGTTTGAGATTGATTAGTGGAAAATTGACAGGGATTGGGTGGGGTTTTAGGAGAGAGGAGAGTAAAAGTAAAGTCTCTTAATGAGTTATTATTATTGTTGGTTAAATTTTACTACTGTAAGTACCTTAAACTTGTGCGTGAGGAAGTACATTGCATAAAAATAAACTTAATTTACATTTCTCTTGAATATAATTTCGATTTCTTTAATGAAGATATAGTAGCTGATAATTTAAGGCTCGAAAAACTATTTAAACATTTTAATAAGAAGGTTTCTTTTTACATCTAAAAGTCTTGTTCTCCTTTAGCTTCCATATTTAATTTGTGTTTTCATTTAGAAACAATTACCAGCGAACTTTTCCACCCTTAGAAGGCTCTTCGTGCTTTGCTAGACAATTTCCCATTCCTGCTTTCATAGCAGGCCCTTTCCTTATTTGCCTTTCGGTTTTAATAAAATATTTCATAATTCCCTCGACGCTTTTGCTATTGACACTTGCTGATGGCATCTCCTTCCTTCGCCAGCCTGTGTCCTCGTCCTGGCTCTGTCTGTCTGTGCCTCCCACTGTGCAGTCAAACGCGTAGGTGAAAGTTCACTCTGGCTGCGGAAGGGGGGTGGTGGGGAAGATGCACAACAGTGTCCTCCGTTGTTCGGTGTCGTTGTTGTCCACAGGACCTCAGCTTGGCATCATCAACAATGCCAGGAGCAGACGATGGTCCAGTGGGTACACGGTGCACTCCCCAAAAAAATAGCCAAAGTTAAAAGATAAACTAAATTATAAGTTAGTGTTTGTTCCTTTTTCTTTTATTTTTTATATTGAGTTTATTTATAGATGTAACACTTAGAAAAAGAGAGTGTAATTCCAAATTATTCTCAGTTTACTGCTGACTTTTCTCTCAGTGTTCTTTGGGTGGTTTTTCGGTGGGCTTTGGTCCTCTGGCGACGGCGGTTGAATTGATTTCAGCGTTGATGGCGTTGACACAAAAAGCTTTTACGGCGCCCTCTGCGGTCGCTGCATACCGCTGGCCACCTACGGCGCATCCTGGAAGCCATCTCCTCCTCCTCCTACCGGCCATCGTGCATCCTGTTCTTGTTGCTCCGGGATGATTTACATACAAAGTGAACATGTCCTAAGGGTTTATTTTACCTTCTTTTTCTTTTTGTTTTTGCTGTTGTTTGTCGATCTCTCCTGGCGGCGAGAGATGTCATCGTGGAAGCCATGGCGGAAATTAAAGTTGTGACACCTTTAACCAAAAAAAAAAACCGTGCAAAAATCCCTTACGGATTGGTTAAGAATTCGCGATGAGTTGGATTATTTTTCTTCAATATATATTCCACATATTTTTTGGTATGCAAAGGCAAGACAAAAAAAAAGTTTTCATTTCAGCTTTCCACTTTTGGAAATTGCAACCACCATTGTGTTGCGGCCACCTTTTGGCACAAAGGATGTGTCGCTGGTACTCGTCCTCGCCTCATCCCCATCCTTTTCCTGTTCCTGTTACTGCTGCTGCCCTCCAGCTGCGTCAGAGAATTTCGGTTTCCTTTTTTTTTTTCTTTCGTTGGCTGCCCTTTCCAGTTGACTTCGGCCTCGAAACCATTTACGCCCCTCAGCTGCGGGGGTTGGCTGCAAGGGGGGGTGGGGCAGGGTCAGGAATTGAGGAGGGGTAGGGGGGAGGCTCACACAGCATGTCTTCTCCTTGGGCAACGTCAAAAAATATCCGCCCGTGTCTGCATCGAATTCAAGCGGCGGTTTATTATTATTTTTTGGCTGCTGCCCCCTCTCGTTCTGTCGGTCTCCCTTTTTGTTTCGTTCCCTTTCTCACCCTCCCCTTAAATGGCGGATATATATTTTTTTTTAAGTGTAATGAATTCAATTAAAATGTTGTTGAAATGGTAGCTCTTTCAGCGTATAAAAAATGGGTTTTTTCTATTCACAAAAATTGAATCATTAAATCAGAGAGGGTTGCAGGATCTGAATTATTTGTTGGGGTTATTAAGTAATTATGAACTTAAAAATGTATTCGTATTCATTTATCATTGTTTTACTATTTTGTTATGATTAAAATAACATATTTTAAAGGGTAATGTGGCTTACTTATAACGGGAAGATCTCTATGAAATTACTTGAGGTTAAGATTGGTTTTTTGTTTTTAAGAATAGGCTTTATTTTTCAATGAATAATCATCATAGTTGTATTCAACCATTTTTATTTAGGTAAGAGAATGTAATATGTTTAAAAATATGTAAATATATAAATTTACTGAAGAGTTTACTGTATAAACTACAAATATCTGCTTTCCGTTGAGTCTTTTATTAGTTTATGTTTATTAAATAAACCTTAGATTAGATCTTGAGTTCAATTACTGGTTATATTAACGAAGAAGGGTCTTAAATCAATGAATATTAAATGGATAATATTGATAATTCAATCCTTTTATTACTTAATATACCATAAAAATCGTAAATGTTTTATGTAACAACTCTATTACATAGGTTTACAACGATTTACTTAACATTGCCACAGATTGTTCCGAAATTCACCCTCGATAAAGGCAACTCATCCCGACGTAACACCATAAAAATCTCGTTCGCTAACCGGGTAAAATGATAAAAAAAAAAGAAAAAAGAAAATCCCTTGGCAAGTCAAGAGCCGTCAAGGTCGTAAAACTAACCACAGTGAACACTTGATAATTGCCACACACACACACAACAGACGCAGACAGAGACAGAGGCACGGAACGTTAAAAAGGCGTTAAATGATTTACTTAACCAGTTGGCCAGGCAAAAACCCGGCCCAGCATTTGGCATACTTTCCAAGGCGGGGGGACCCTCTTTATAAGTGGGGAGAAGAAAACAGAAGACGATGGCGATGCAGGGCGAAGAGATAAACGTCGACAAAGCGATTTGTATCTAATTTTATGAGGTCATAAAAAGCAATCATTTCGCCATTTGCCGCCCAGACCGCAGCTGGCTGTGGCCCATAAAATGTGTGGCCCAGCCCCACACACAGTCCCCTCCACTCCCGGTCTGTGGAAAGGTTCTTAGGCGGCAGTAAAACGGATTTTATGGCCTTAGACTCTCTCTCTTGGTTGAGGCCTGGCCTGGCCTGGCCTGGCCTGGCTAAGTGAATTACATGAATTGGCTGCTTATTGGATTTTAATTGTTATGGCCGACCGAGAGGTGTGGTCGATTCAAGAGTTGAGGAAGCGAGCTACCCCTTCCCGAACCACTTCCGCAGAGAGCGGCCAACAAAGGCCAGAGACTTTTTATTTTAGAGACTCCAGATAAGCGTGTCACATAATTAATTAGATACAATGGAAACTTCAACTAATTAGCACAGAAAACAATAATACAGTTGAGGGAAAACTCGGCGTATTATTTTATATATATATTTTTTGTTTTTGGGAGTTAAGGTCACTGGAAACGTGAGGGGAATACAAATACAGGCGGCGAACACATTTTAATGAATTCATAAAATGGTGTATAAAAAAAAGGAAAGCAAGACAAATATTTCAAGGTTCTGTGCACAGCGTCGGGCGGGGTGTTTAAAGCAAGCGTTTGAAGCAATTTTAATAATTATTAAAAATTAGTTCCATGTGTTTCCTGCAGCTGTCCAGGAATGGAAATCAAGTTGCAGGCCAAGAGCGACCCCAAGAGCGCGCTGATACCTTTTCAATAATTCCCCGAGACGGAGGGGTGGAATCTCCTCAATTTGGGGCCATAAATCAATCCCGGTCCCTTTCAAAATGTCTGTGTTTATTTTCGGAAGGGGGAGCTTTCGAGAAGTCTTTAAAAATATGTAGCCCGATCCGGCTGTCTCGTAAACATGTTGCAAAACACTTAAAATATTTCCTTTATTTCCCTATATATTTTCGTTAAATAATAAACATCAGTTTGCATCCCCAGCGTGACACTTGCCGAGCGCTAAAACTGTCAACTTACCCGCTCTTGTCATAATTAAAACACACACCACTCTGGCCCGGCCAAATCCCCGCTGGCTCTTTTTGTTTAAACAAATTCTTGTCATGGCCGAGAAAATCCATTTGGCAGCCGGCGTTGATGGCGCTGATTTGGCACTTTCTGCGGGGGATCATAAATTTGAGGGGGTTCTAGTTCTAGTATATTGGCTCGAACGAAAATTCTGACAAATAATACCGCCTGGGGATTATTTATGAAGACTACTTTATTTTCAATATAATTTAGTATTTCAGCAAGTTTAGTAAGAGCACGTCTTTGCTAACCTATCTTTGCTCCAATTAAATTAAAACAAAATCAGCATTAAGTGACTTTATCATATCGAGAAAGTAAACTCTAGTAGAAGCCGGCACTCCAGCGCAATCTTAATTGCTCTCCAATTATGAATACATGGCCATAAAAAGGACATTCCGGCACGCAACGCTATTCATGAATTCAGGATCCGGATTATGAATGAGCGGGTCCTGTAATTAGTGCAATGAGCCCCGCGTTAGATCGTTATCCTTGTGTGCAAACATATGAGCCACAATAAAACTCAATTTGGAGCATAATATTTCTCGACTCGACGCTCTTCGGCGGACCTGCGGCAGGCAACTGCCTCTGTGCTTAATTACGAGTATATATTTTGAAATACTAGCCCGGCATACAAAATGGGGAAATGAAAAATGTTTGCACGCACATGTCATGTCAACTGCAAACGCATAAAATTTATTCAAAACACGCAAAAACCAAAAGCCAGAACAGCAACAACACACGAAGCCGAATTTTTGGGCTCTGTGCGGCACCCCTCCCGAAAAAGGAATAGTTCCCGCCGCGCTTTAAGCGCCACGATATGAACAATCCCAAAAATATATACACATATGTATATCGCATTTGGCATCTTTTAAACTTGTTATTCGTTGAACAATTTCAAATTTCGTACAAGATTCCACAGCACACGTGTGAATTTCTCTCCAAATTTAAATAAAGTCGGCGAAGGTATTCAAAGTTGTCTCCAGAAATTTAATTAGAATGTGAGCCCCAAAGAAAACCCACCTGAAACATTGTAAATATTAGCACATGTAATTCTTAGATGATTTTTACATTTTGTAATATCCCTCTTAGAAAGGGTCTACACTGCCGCAAGAAAATTACTTCTTTATTCTATAACATCCCCATAATATTCTCTAGTTAAATTCATTTATAAATCGGGTGCAAATTTAACTGCAAGTTATCATTAGACGAGCAGACAGGAAGAGGGCACAGAGCCAGTCTGGGAGCCGAAAAAGGGCCAAAAAGCCCCCAACCCCAACGCCGTCGACTTGAATGAAAGGTGCAATTTTTATGATTTATCGCCATTATTATTATGAAAGCCGCCGGAGCTGGAAATGAAACCACGGCAAAGGGAAACCACAGCGAACCAAAGCCACACCAGGTAAAGGCGAAAAGGTAAACTCAAAGAATTTCTTCCAGTTAAATTATTCAAAAAAAAAAAAAAGACCAAAATATAAAACGAAGCAACCAAATAGGAGCTCGAGTGTGTAGTCTCCACTGTAATTTTCTAAGACTCTGGCCAAAAGTTTTCGACGAAAAAAACAAAGGCAAATTAAAGAGGGGCGAGCACCATAGTGGAAGATGGCGGCCGGCCAGGGAACATTAACATATGCAGCAGTTCACACGATATACATATATATATATATAGTATGTACATATATATGGTAATATATATATATCCACCCACACAGCTACGCGGCGGCACTCACACACTCGCCCTGACAGGTGCCAAGACATCGAACATTGACTGGCATCTGCTTGGGGGAACAAGCCGAACGAACACCTCCAGATGGAGTCGATAAGCACTTACATAAGCGATTCGCCGCGTAATTCATGCCCGCTAATTTGCTAGCGGCCTATCGCCCATCTATCGATAATTGGCGGCGCAATTTACGCAGTTATCGCCTCAATATATAGTCATCGATAAGGCATTTAGCTAGATCTAGAGCCCACCCAATCGCCGAGCAGAAAGCAAACTGCAGCGAGCAACTTCAAAACTTCAAATTGCTCGCTGGCAAACGAGAAAACAACTCGACTGGGGGTACAGTGGGTGTTGCTTATGCTAACCTTCTGTGACAAAAATAATTAATTAATATTTTGAGGGGAATTTAAAGAAGCTTAATTCTGAGAGAAGATATATTTTCGAAAGAATGTACGATACAGAATTACAATTACAAACATATCGTATTATGTGTAACCATGTGTGCAGGGTATTTAATTTTTACTAGAAGTTTGCAACGCATAAAGACGCCAGAAAGAATATATTGATCAGTATCCAGACAAGTCAATCTAGACATGTCCGTCTGTCCGTCTAAATGCTCCACTATCTGTCCGTTACTATGCAAACTAGTCTCTGAGTTTTTGATCTATCGGGTTGAAACATTCAAAATATTTTTATTTTTATTACATTGTCGGAACGGTTGAAATCTGGAAACTATATCTTATAGCTACCATAGCAGATTTTGTTGTATATTTTTTGTATTTCTTTATAGTTGACAAAAAATAAGTGTTTTGGTACTTGTATTATTATCTACAAGGGTATAAACATTTAGGCTTGTCAAAGTTAGCTTCATTTCTTCTTAGGTTATTGGCCTGTTCAAAGCTATCGGCAAACTTACATTGATTTTTCTTTCTTTATATATATATTTATATTATATTTATATTTATTTGATATTTATATTTATATAAACAGTTCGCATGCCCACTGTGCTGCCTGTCCCTGTCGCCGTCATTAGACGGACGCATGACGCACAGTTTGGGCCAGAGTCAGTTCCAGACACCAGTAAACAACAGTCCAGGGAAGGTGGCAGGGACTGAGTAGGACCCCCGACAGAATACAGTTTCAGGGAGGGGGCCTCGAGAGGGGGGGATTCGATATGCTAATGCCCCACTGCGAGTTTGTGTGTGATTTTCTAACAGTCGCCGCTCACCAGAGCTGAGGCCATTTCGGACAGGTTGAGACACACGCGTAAAAACTGCACAAAATTGACGGGGCCGAGATGGGGGAAAAAAAGATGGCCAAGAGTGGGTGAGCCACAGGGAGGAAGGGACGCAGTGACTCTGTGCTGTGGGCCACTACTAATCGCTTCAACTCCGGGCAACGGCAACCCCCCGGCCAAATGACCAGACAGCCAGAACTGACCAACTGCAGGAGATCATAGACGTTTGATAGGAGGTCGAAAAGGGGGGGCCTAATGCATGTGTGAGCCATGTGGAGATGGTGGCCGGATTGGAGCTTGGAACTTGGCCACGTTCGGCCAATTCCCGGCAATTCTGCAGTCAAAGCGTTCGCATTTTGATTGATTTTAAATGATTATGGTTGACAGTGATTTATGTGCGCCGCATGCATATATTGGGCCAACAGGAGATGGCCATGTGTCCGACCGGAGTCGAGTTCCCCCTGTTCCTCCTCTCCCTTCCCCAAGAGGGGGGGAACGAGTTTAACTGATTCGCACGCACGCAGGAAGGACAACAACGTCGATTCAGATTCTGATTCGGTTCCTGATACGGCTTAGACGACTTAGAAGAGGGGTCCCTATTCAAAGCACGTTCCCTGACCTAATCTAAGGAAGAACGCCCACAAAATTGCCACAAGCTGCGAACGAACTCCTCGGGCTCACTCCATGTCTATCTATATATTTCTATATATATATATATATTTGGATTTGATTATGGGTTGGCATCGGCGTCTGGTCAGCTCTTTTATTTCGGTACGATTTATTCCTTTTGTGTCTCCGCAAAATCGATCCCTGGCCACGGTTTTAATGAATCGATTTGAACTCGATTCAGTAGAGGTTCCAGGAAGTCCGTTCACCAAATTGGATTACCATGTTGGTCAGTCAAGGGTCGCAATCTTCGGGGAATATAAGAGACACGGATGCCCCTCCAAGTTATGAGTAAACTAGGCAGTATTAATAACTAAAATATCTATATAATAAACCTATAAACACTGTGAAAAACTGACTACAGCCTAGGGACATGACTGAATCTTAACTATCTTGTCTTGTCTGCGGACACAAATGGTATAAAGATAAGGGGCATCGGGGCATAACTTGTGAATTGCGTCATTTCATGTCACAATTGTGTGACAATCGAAAATCAACTCAACTCAAATCGGATCAGATTGAGGGAGAGGGAGAAAAACTGTAACAACTTCATTCCGCAATGAGCGAGATAAATTTGACTTGTAGGTGCGTGGCTTACAAGAAAATGTCACAAACCGGTCGTCGCCGGCCAACTGAAAACGCGGCTAACAATGAGGCGCAAAAAGAGCGACAGCAACGCAACAGGTTAACCAACAGCCAAGTCGCCGGCATCCCGTGCATGCGCAGATCCCAGACCTCGGACTTCGGGCTCAGACTCTGGCTGGGACCTCAGGCCTGAACCTCAGAAAAACGTACTACGTATATCATAAATACGCATAACTCGTGCGCAAAAACGTCAGACACAAATGGCTAAGGAAAGTCAGCAAAAACAAACAAACAAACAGAAACGCAGGCGAATGCCTGGCTGCAGTGCACAGCCAACAGAGGCGGCCGAAAGTTGCATTAAATTCATTAGCCCAGAGCCCGACTCTGGCCAAGAAGGAGCTCTGTCTCGGCCGCGAATCGGTTGGAAAGAAAAGAGCAACCACAATGGGTAACCAGGGGAGCAATTGCATGGAATTTGGATCAAACAATTGAGTTATAACAAGGCATGCACTTGGAATAACTACTGTTCCAGTATTACTTGATAAAAAGGATATCTTTTTAGAGTTTCTCAGTTATTTAACAAAAGAAAATATAATTTATTAAGGCTAAGCCTGGCAGAAAGGGTTATAACCTAT
Source organism: Drosophila parvula (assembly GCA_018904695.1). Taxonomy (NCBI): domain Eukaryota; kingdom Metazoa; phylum Arthropoda; class Insecta; order Diptera; family Drosophilidae; genus Drosophila; species Drosophila parvula. The sequence goes on from JAEIIG010034249.1 coordinate 27,203, forward strand.
TTTAAATTAATTAATTGATAAACTCTGGCACTAGAAAAGTATGCTAAATATAGAATAATCTAAAATTAGCTAATAGATAATAGTACAAAATAAATCAAAATAGTTTTTCTTTTAGTTTAATGACACTTTACCCTGCATAGATTATGTTTCAATATGAATTAGATTCAATATGAAGTTTATACCCCATTTTCTTCGAGTGTTTCCTTCGGGGACACATTCGTACTGAATCCGGATCACCTGATGAAGACGTCGAGATCAATGATCGAGTGCGGCGAGTTCATAAATTTGTTTTATGAAGTGCCAGAGACATTTGTAACGAATGAACGATGGATCGCCGATCAGCGATTACGATTGAAGGCCCTTCGAAGGGATGACTGTTTATGATCTCGAAGGGGAATGAATGCCTGATTAAGTTCTCATAACTCGCTCCTTAGCAAAGTGGCCTGCTTTTTTACACAACGACGGGAAAATCATTATCCGGCAACTGTTAACTTTGTCAGCAACAGATTTTCCATTTTCAGCAAAATAAATTCATTTTTGGGAAAGAGAGAGAGAGAGGAAAATGAAAAGAAATTGAAAAACTCAACAGGAAAATACGTATATATTTCCCTTACCTTTTGGCGGCGGCGCCAATCGAAAATTGTTTGCAAACATTTTCGCTTGCATTTTTTTGTTGTAGCTCTTTCTGTGTCCTGAACTCCAAGTCCTGGCTCCTGAATCCTGAATCCTGCCCTGCGCCCAACGGAAGCTGACAACGGCAACCGGCCAGAGGCAGTTGGCAGTCGTGTCGCCTGCCGAGTGAAAATAATCGAATTACTTTCAACAGAATAATTTCTAATTGAAAAATATTGTAACTCATGTATGGCACGGGTTCTGCACCAGCCAAATGCCCCGCCTCCCAAGGACGAAGGACACCCCTCTGTCGGCAGTTCCCTTCCGAAAGTTGACCATTTTCAGCCGGGACTATTGTTGTTTCTCCGTCCGTGAAGTTTTTCGAACTGATTTTTGGCTCAATGATTCATTAGGCGGGGGGAAGATTGTTAAGGGGTTGCTCGGAAGGGCTTTTAAGGGGGTTGACTTCCTGTTTCCTGTTTCCCTGGGCCACGTGTAGGCGTGTGACGAATTTTTAAGTGCATTTTGTTTGCGCAAATTAAGCGACTTTTTCTTGGAAGTAACAGATATTTATTGAAGTTTAAGTCTTGGACTTTGACCAGTTTACACAGCTTTGTATGGAATATTACATATTTAATTAGGATTATTAAAGATTTGATTACTTAAACTAACTGTTTATATTTTCTTTTCCTTGCAGGTACGAATCAATGTCTATTCCGCTATACATTTGGCAGAGTCCGCTTTCTTCTGGTAAGAAATTTCCATCTTGATACCCTTCTTGGCCGTAACTTTATCAGATAACTCCAAAAACTCTGGCCAACTCGATTCCCGTGAGAAAAATAACCCATTAGGCATTGTTCAACTTCAACTCGTCCAAGTGTCTCTCAAGCGCAACCAATTAAATTTTTTGGTTCTTCTTGTGCTAAGACCCAAAGAGAAATATACTTCATGAATAATATTTGGAATTTGGTACAAAATTGTTTGGCCAAAGGGAGAAACTTTAGGCCAGACGCATTTCCCTTACAGACCGCGTGCGCTTTCAACTTGAGTGCTTGGCGGACGATTAACATTTTCCATTTTCCGGTTGCCAGTTTTGCACCTTTTGTGACTGCCAGTATTTATGAATATTAATCGGGGATGCTGAGCGCCAGGCTGGCTTCCTCATTGGCGGCCATGTTGCTTTTCCGGCCTTCCGGTTTATCCATTTTGAGAGCAATCAATCTGAGGCGCTGCGCCGCTCCGAGAAAATCCTCCCTCCTTTGTGGCGGGCGGACAGCCGCCATTCCAGATGCCACAGAATCTCTCCAGTGGCAGTGCGAAAGGGAAACGGGGGTGAGTGAGTGAGTGACAGTTCGTCAGCTCGATTTTAGACACCCTTCAGCCCTCGTCGCTGCCGCCATAATGACAGCACTCATCCGTCATTGTCCGTGTCCGTGTCCATGTCCGTGTTGCCATGTTTCGGTTCCAGTTCCTGCCCATTTCGGGGGTGCTTTTTGGTTTTTTTTTTACCGAAACACACGCACTAGAAAGTGTCCAAAAATCCGGCAAAGACAAGTCAAGTCGGCCCTCCGGAAAAATGCGCTTCTCTTGTTTCGAAACCGAATTTCCCAGTGCCCATTTCCCCATCTCGTGTCGTTCCGCAGTCATTTCTTTTCTTTTTTTTTTGTTTTGCTTCACCCTCTGGAAACACGTTTCTAAAATTGAAATTCTATTCTATTTTTTCCCAGTCCGGGTAATCATTTCATGTACAGTTTTTGTGCGCCTAGATTGGAACATGTGCGTTGCCAACACCAGCAGCAGGGCCAAGCAGGAACAAGAAACCGGACAGGACAATGCTGCATGTCCAGCCCCTTCTTCTCGTGTCCTTCTGCTGCTCCTGCTGCTGCTCCTTTTTTCCCCTCCGTGTTTGAGCTGTCTTTGGAAAATGTCGAAATTGATATTCGTAACAATGGAAACATTTCAATTTCCACTTGATGTTTTCAGCCTTACACGGGGGCGTGTTCAATGGCTCTTTCTCTCTCTCTATTATTTGTTTAATTTTTCAGCGGAAATTAGTCGGAGGGTTGCATTCGTGGCTGGATCGATGACAGGTGCGGCCTGTAATTCGATGTAATCATATCGGTTGACTTGTGGTCTCCCTCCTTTTGGGGGTACGAGGATCAAGGGAATGATAATGTGTGTGTTGATTTGTGGAATTCAGGAGGGATTATCTTTAAGGAAATTAAATAATAATACAGAAAATGCAAAGAAATATCAATTCAATATATATAATGTATATAATAATAAATGATCCAGTAATTTTATTATACTTTCCATTTAAAATTGTGAAAAATGAATGTACTTCCTTGTATAAAATATATATTATACTATATTTTAGGACTCCTTTTAACATCTTTTAAGTTCAAAATTTATTCCGCAGAAAGTAATGTCTTTAAAGGTCCAATTATGCGACTAACAAATCTAAGAATTCTTCCACTAAAGTTAACATATTAAAAATGTAATTTAGCTAAAACAAAAATAATTAAATTTAATGCTTAAACTGAATATTATTCCCAGATGTTGCTCCAAAATATATTAAATATTGTGCAGGCTAAGGTCCTATTGAATATTTTACAAAAATTCAACTTTTAACCTTTTGAATTTGCCGACTAAAAATTCCCAATTGTAGTTGGCCAATATTTCCTATTTGGCCAAACGATTCTATTAGCCCTAATTAATATTCAGCGGGCAAAGGACGCAGCCGCAAATGTGACCAGCAGTAGGCTTTAACCCCCTGTTGCCCACTTTGGTCCTTTAACCAACTCCCACCACACACACAAAGGAACAGACACAGACACAGGCAGAGGCAGAGGCTGTCAGGATTGGGGCTGCCCGCTGTTCCTGTTGCTGTTGCTGCTTCTTGCCAGCTCTTCCTGCTGGTCCTGCCCCGCACCCCCCCTGAGCCTTAACCCTCCGCTGGTGATGATTACAATGATGGCTTCTGCCGGCTTCCTTTTTGCTTATTTGCGAGCTTTTGTTTTGCTTTCGTTGTTTGCCGTTTGCCAGCGGCCTTTCGGGTTGATAATTTTTTCTTCTTTCTTTTTTTTTGCTCTTTTTTGTTTCAGCCGCTTCTGTTGTTTTCGGCTCTGTGTTTTGTGTTTTTTGGCTTTGGCTTTTGTTTCGTCATGTGTGCATTTCATTTCATTTGATTTCCTATGGCGACTGCACAGCAAGAAATTAGAGGATTAATTAAAAGAACAAAATACAGAACAGCAGATATTATAGGGACCTTCAAGTGTGAAGAGAACCCTGGTATTTATTTTATAAAGAATTCAAATTAATTTATATTCTGGATGTATTTAATTTAACATAATTGTTATTTCAGTGTACAAATTTATATATTTCTGTAATTATTACATAAGGTTCGATTTTAGATTCTTAAATATAAATCAGCCTCAGGATTTCTTCTAAATTAGGGATCTCCAAAGCTCGGACTCGCGAGTCTGCCTATTTGTTATGCCCGGCCTCTGCCAGCACATGTACAGTGGGCCCAGAATAAATATAGACTTGTTATGAGTTAACCCTAGGTTCTATTCGTAAATCAAACAATTGCAACTCTAACATGTCAATGGTTGGCCTGGTTGTTTTAGAGTTTTAGGGTTTAGTAAGTTTTCTTTTCAGTGAGCGGCAGCGACGCCGACTGAGGCAGCGGCAGCGGCAGCGACAGCGACAGAGGCTTGTGCGCCCATGTTTGTTCTTTTGACAGGCAGTCAACCCGTCGTCATTTCATTTGTTCAGCAGCGCGCACTCAGCCATGGCCCGCACCACCCCCTCGGGTCGCCCGCCACCCCCTTGGCCGGCCAGCCCGCCACTCCCCCTGCCCTTTCCCTGCCGCACCCCTCACCCCGCAGCAAGCGTTAGCAGAGCGGCGGCAGAATAGCGGCAGCAAAACGCCGTTTCCTTTCCCTTTTCAGTTTCATTTCCCGTGCGCCCAAAGTTGGCCCTTCTCCCTTCGCGCCCAGGGTTTTCCGCCGCAGTGCCGTACTCTGTACCGCAAACCCGCCCCGCCCCTGCCCCGCCACTCTGCGCCAGAGTCCGCCTGTCAGTCTAAAACGGAGAGCGAGCGGCAGCGACGTCCTTCTCAACCGTCGACCGTCGACCGACGACCGACGACCCGTCGCTGGGTCCGCTGTCCGGCCATTTTGATTTATGTGCGTTTCATTTCGTCGTTCAATACTCATATGCGAGCCGGAATCTGCGATTGTGTGCGGCTGTGTGTGTGTGTGTGCGTGAGTGTGTGTGTGTGTGCGGATCGGATATGGGAGTTTGGAATATCTTTTGCCAGTCAACTCGCTCTCGGTCTCGCCCTTCGCTAGACTGGATATGGATGCGGGATATCCACAGATCTGGCCACGGAAATAGGAGCGGGATTTCTTCGTGTTAGATCTATTTTGTTTTTTTTTTTTTAATTTATATGAGTAAGTGAACTTCAAAAGGAGGTTTTAGATATTATTAAATATTAATTGTTTTAGAAATCTGCAAAATTGGGAGAAATTTTGTAAATATAAATATAGTGCTTAAATAATTTATTCTTTATAGCAATAATATATCATCTTAGGTATATTCTAAATAACACACACTATTAGAAATATACTTTTACAGATTACATAATATATTTATATAGATTTAATTACCTGTACATTTAAGGATTTGTGTTCCTTTTGATATAACTTTTATACTCATCTACTGTAGTTTATACTACTTTTGGGTAAAAGGTTCCTTATATCTTCTTTTAACCACAATTTGATCAATTTTTGCTTCTTATCCAATATATAATTCTTCAATTCAATATATAATTATAATACATAATAATAATAATTCTCCCTGTATATGTAAATGTACATATAAATATATATATATATATACTGGGAGAATTATTATTATTATGTATTAAAGATTATATATATGTAAGCTAAAATGCCGAGAGACTTTCCCGATTTATATTCAGAATAAAAAATGAGAGTGTTTCTACAAATTTAAAAGTTTCTTATAGTTTTCATTAATTTAAATTAAAAGTATTAATTATGTGGCTTTACAAAAACACATTTGTGAAAGTTTTGGAATATTCTTAAAGTTTGAAACAAGTCAAGTAAACAAGTGTAGTTTTTTGAAAAGATTATCCAATTGATGGTGGAGCTATTTCTATGATATTAGAAAGCAGTTTTTTTGTGTCCATCCATTTTCTAGGTATTTTGTGTGTGCTATTTCTTTGTCCTTGACTGTGGCCATGCCTTAGTGACTGTGGGTTTTCGTTGGTGGCAGAGAATGTGGGTTTGTGTGTGTGTGTGTGTGTGTGTGCTCCCATTAGCAGTTGCATGGGAGGCTCTAATTTCGAGTCCTAGAGTGGAAGCTGCCAGGACCACGTAACGTTTTTGATTTTCGTCTTTGTCAGCTTTTGGCCTGACAGCAGTGGGTCGTCGCCGACGGGCGAGGGTGGAGATTTAGAGGGGTTTTTCCAGGGGAAATGGACCCTTTTCCCTAAGTTGAAATTTCAATTCAACGGATTTTGCGGCGAGAATTGTTTTTGATACGTCATTGGCCATTGTCCAGGACAGCTTCTTGCTGGCTGCAGGATATGGCTAATGACGTCCCGCTTCAGAGTCGCCCTGATTGAGGGCCTGGCAAAGTGCAGGATGGAGGATACGCAGGATGAGGGTGTGCCGCCCTTATTCGGGGGAATGGGGCAGTGCATTAGGGAGGGTGCACGCACAAGGATGTGAGTGCAATCAAGAGAATTGCCGCGCTTAATGGATGTTAAATGTGCTCGAAACAGATGCCGAAATAAATTAAATTAGCGCGAGTCAGAGGCCTTGATACATTTAAAGGAAGTGGAGGGGACTCTAAGCACAGGACATTTTCTAGCTCAAATTAAAATTAAAAATAAGTAATAATAATAAATATTTGTTAGATTTTTGTAGATTCTTCACACTTTTATTTTCCAATACCCTTGAAGGTTTTCTAAGTCTCTCCCAGAAATCTAAGAAAGGCAACCCGAAATAATAGGGAAAAGAGCGACAGCCACAACTGTTGCAAGTTGTTGGTGCGTTGCAAATGCATTAAATGAAGTTATCAACACGAGCATGGCCTCTCTGCCTCCGCGGCCTTCTCTGTCTGAATAAAAAAGCAGAGTTTAGATTTATGGCTTCACGCAATTAGCGCTTAAATATATGCAAAGGGATATTGAAAAATCTGATATAGATTTGAATGCTGGACGAGGAACAGGACCTCGGGCATAATGAAGCCATACCGCTGGATCGAGGCGAGGAGAGGACAATAAGAAAGGGAAAGAGCGCCAGAGAAGGTCCTTAGCCGACGGCGTTCACTGACCGACGACACTCTCGATGACTTCCCCGTTTCCACGCTTTTCACTTTCAATTGCGGCTCAACTTTTTACTAAGTACAGTATGCACCTTGATGGGTGAACACTTGTAAATTAACTTGAGGGAAGTAAGGTTTAAAGAATAAGAGAGGTTTAAGCACATTTTGTATTGAGACAGAAGCCTCTTTAACTTAGTCAGCGATGGCTGGATATTCTAAAATTCGTTGTAAATTCTACTGTATAAGTGGTAGAATCTAAAATATTTTTAATAGGATGATTTGGAAAAAACCTAGTTCTTTGAATTCCACTTTAAATCAGCTAAGAAGAAGTAGGTTTATAGGTATTTTTGTTCAAAACTACTAATGAATAATTAAACTGTTCTGTGAATCTGTAGGTTTTCTAGGCAATGCAGTAAAAATATATTTAAAAAATTTTACTAATTTAATACAAGCACTTTCAAATAATATTTGTTATTCCCTCGCTTGGTTCACGATCTCGAGCGTTGCCTGTATTTCTTCCTTTTTCTCTGCAGAAGCGGCAACAACAATTGCGCCGCCAAAAGCAATAAATCTTTTTTCTCCGCTTTTTATTTTTTTTTTGTTTCTGGGTTTGTTGCGTGCGCTTTGAGGGGGGATTTCCGAAAGGGGGATATTTGTATTTCATATGCATGGCGGTAATTTTTGTGATTATGTTGTTGGTGCCCGAAAATTCAAGTTCAGCCTGTTCGCATAAACAGAAATATATAAAAAAAAAAAGAACTGAAAAAGGGTTTCCTGGCTACTAAACAAACATAGCTGCTCGCCCTTTGCTGCTTCGGAATTATTATATATTCATGGCAGCAATTATCGGCACAACGTCAAAGCGCCAATCCGAAAACGACAAAGAATTTGTAACTAAAAACTTGGATTTCCCTGTGAAAAGCTCTCAATTATTTAGTTATCATTGATATTCAATGGAATCTATTAATATTCTCCCTTGATTGCTTTGAATGTGCATTTAATTTATGCCCGCTTATAAGTGGACAAGCGCTGCTTGTAACTTCTGCCATTTGAATGTAATTATTTCGATTATTACTTCATTTGCACGCCGGCAACATTGGCCCAACAAGTTTGCACAGCGCGCGCAACATTCGCCAGCAACATTCTGAGTTGCCTGGCAACATATGTTGGCAGCGAGTGCACAGTCCGGGAAAATAAATAGCAATCATTTGATGGTAAAATTTATTTTTATAGCATAAGAATATTTTCATGAAAGATACAATAATATATAATAGGTAGTAAATACAATTAAAACAAAAGCATATTTATTTTAAAATTCGACTGTGTCAAAAGTGGTACCAAGTTTTAGGGTCAGATGACTTGTAAGGGAAGATAATAGTGAATACAAATAATCTTTTAATAGTCGTGCTGGATAAAGTTTTCCTTAAATAAAATAACTGTAAGTCTAAAATGTAGACTCTAAATTAATCAGGATTGTAAGTATTAAACGTACTATCCCGACTTCAGTATAAATTAAATTACCCTGTATTTAAATTACATAGAACCAAAAATAGATTAAAATATTTCACTATGATTGTTGGTAATACGCAGTGTAGTAAATTGCAATAAAGACGCTTAAAATTACAATGTTTCTGTTTTGGGAGTTTTAAAATTAATCTTTTTCCATCGCTCACTTTCGGGTCTCCATATAAAACGTAATCACCTAGGGGGAGGAAGTGGGTCAGCAAAATGATTATATTTAATTATTGTTGTGTCCTAGATTCTAGATTCTAGAAAAATAGTTACATAATCATTTAATAAAAAACATATATAAAAAACATTTTGTTTAAATGTTTTTATGATTATTTATGTTTTATGGTGATTTTATAGGGGAACAAACTGTATGATTACGTAATCGTAGGGGAGGATGTTCCTGCAAATATTACTTTTTAGAATATATAGGCGGATGTAGCTTTAAAATCATTAAAAATTAGATAATATATGGACAGCCCCTAGATAATTTGCTGCACGAGTCTTGCTTTGCTTTATTTTTCCCATTTAGTACAGACTTATTTTAATTGTGCATAAAATAGTAAATAAGTTGGCTACTAACTAACCGCCCCACACTGTTTTCTCCCCACCAGCCACTGTGTGTGTGTGTGCGTGTGTTTCCACAAAAACAATGCCGCCATTTATCATTTTTGTTGGTTGCTGAGTGGCTGTGTTGCCGCTGCTGTTGCTGCTGCGTTCGCCTCGCACGCTCATTCGTCAGCGACGCGATGCGATGTTGCTGCTGTGCCGCACACCGGCAACATGTTGCAGGCAGGCAGCACAGCGGACGAATGTTTACGAGCCGGGCTCATTGTGATTCACTGGCTGGCGGTTCAGTTGTGGCGGTTCAGTTGTGAATGAATGGACGTGCCAAATAGACGTGCCGCCGCCGTTTTCGCTCGTTTCGCACTGGGTTCTCGGTTCCGCCGTCGTTTCTCGCGTTCAGTTCCGTTCCGTTCGATTTGGTTTGGTTCCCTCCCAGATTCCTCCCGAAAAAGTCGGACGTAAAAATACACTCCAGCGGTCCAGAATATATAAAAATAAAATGCGATAAAGGAATCCCGAATAAATACAAAAATAAATTCGTAACGTAAAGTCGACTCGACTCGGTTTCTCGTTTTTCGCCGCCTTTTAGGACCGACCCCAAAAAACGAAAGCAAAACAACAGAACACAACAATACACACAATAAAAGGAGAGAATAAGAACAAGATAATAGTGACATAAGCGACCTTTTCGCAAATATTTTGGCGCAAAATGAGCGGGCGCCAAGTGTCGCGTGGTGGAGCCGCCTGAAAATGACATGGAAAATTCGCAGAAAATCGCGCGTGTCAGCACAACACCGAATTAATTTCTTCATCGTTTCGGGCTGCAGAATATAGGCCCTCGCATATAATATAGGGCCCCTTATCAGATCGGCCCGGCCAGCAGCCAGCAGCAGCACAACATTGAACTCTGAGGCTGCGGAGGAGACAAGACCGAGATTGCCAATTTTTTTGCGCTGGCTTCTCCGGCCACTTGCCGCCGATAAGAAATCCATGCCGATAAGGACAGGAGGACGCCGACGACTGTCCATGGCAAATTGAATCTGAATCTGAATCTGAATTCGATTTTTGATTTTCGATTTTCGAACTGTATGAACGGAGAACCGGATACCTCTGTGTTTATGGGTAGAAAACGCAAAGCGTCGCGCCAACATCCAAATTATTTGCGTTTGCATCTTCTCGTCCTTTCGTTTATCGTCCTTATTGCCATCGTGGTGGCGCGGTTTCTATTAATTTTGCTTTTGTATCGTTTGCAAAATCTCAAGAGATTCAAAAAATTCATCATCAGCAGCAGCAGCAGCATCGAGTGTAAAAACAAAAGCCTACATATTAATAATAACAAGAGCAAAAACGAAAACAGTAATTCAAGCCCAATCTCAAAACATTCGCATCGTTTCCACACAAATATGCTTAGTTCGCCTGAATTGTGATTGTACATATAAATTTAACGACATAACATACAACTAATTCCTAAGCAATAATCTAAGTGTAAATCATACGAAACGTCTACGTTTTTAAAAAAGAAATTGTGATATTAAATATATATTTAACGCAAGAAGTAAACGCGGAAGAGAAAACAACCACATCGTGTATATATCGTAGTGAGCGAGGAACATCAATGAATATTTTAGCTGAGCAAAGTACACACGATTAAATATATAAATATACATGAATATATATATATATTTTGGGCACCGATTTTTACACAACAACAATTATATATATATCGATAGAAAAGACACGAAAACAATCACAGAAAACTAAGGTAAGAAATTGAACAACAAATATCATTACTAAATCTTAGATTTTTAATATGTTGTCAGGGCCTAAGTGATAATTGTTTTAGTGGCAAGTATATTTCTAGGAAATCCCTGAAAATATAAATTGTGTTTTATTTGGAAATGAAATAAAACCAAATATTTTTCGTCTATGAAAATAATCTTTTAAACAGAATTCCTCCTCTTCTTAAATGTACTAATATATTTCTGGGAAAAGTGTACTCGTTTAACATTTAACATAGAAACATTTTCGTATTAAATTTGCATTGAAATAGCTATAGCTCTCAATACTAGTCACACAGTTTCGATTGCCATCAGATTCCAGTCTGCTAACCCACACAGTAAGCCGCAATTAATAAAATCGAAATCGAATTCAGTCAGTATCCATAAACCAATTAGCTTTCCATTTGATCCGCCTAAAACAATGATATGCCAAAACGTCGAACAGATAATAGTGGATAATCAAATTAATTTGCATAAACGCGGGCCGATAATTCAATGTAATCAGAAAGACTGAACCTGAATCAGAATCACTAGATTTTCCATAGAGAGAGAGAGCACGAGAGCTGCACTTGCGGCCCGATGATTTATGGCAAAATATAATGCCAGCCGATCGGGGTGAAGAGATTGTAGCTATAGCGGGTACGGGGATCGTCGAATGATATTCACGGCTAGTTGCAATTTAATTAGATCATTAAAGCAGTTCATAAATCTTTCCCGGCTTGCTCGTCGCTGTTTTATAAAACAAATTAGCCCCGGACACACAGCGAAAAATACATAGAGATCAAGAGATCAGTGTAATTTGTTTGTTCTTTCACGTTGATGCACTACTGTTAGTACAGTCAAGATGTTATTGCTACACAAAGCACGTGCTTGTTAGGAAGAATGTTTTGATTAAACTAATACGAATAGGTTCCAGAAGTTTGTATTATTAAACTTGCATTATTTTTGAAAAGTGCACTCTCCAGATCTTGAATTCAAATCGCAGATTTAACAGCCGAGCGATTCGATAATCAAACAAGTTGTTCTCTAAACGCCTAAAATAAGAACAAAATGAATATCGTGAAATTTCCACCTCTAATTTATGACAGTTCCCATGGGAGAGAGAGAGGGACGGACAGAACTAGAGTGAGATGGCTAGAAAACATATGAAATAATTAGCGCATGCAGATGCAGCGATGGCAGATAAGAAAGAGCGAGGCAGGGATACGGAGTAAGCGAGACGGAGCCAGGCCATTCCCCAATTTTCGTTCTTATCCCACACAAACAAACACACACTCACAACATCGCCCCTCTCTTTTCCGCTCAGCTGCAATTGCCAATGGCCATAAATCATTTCTCGCTCATATTTCGCGCATATTTTTTAGTTTTCTCTCATCTGGCATATGAATATGTTCGCACACACACACACAGACAGTCGCACACTCCGGCCTGCCTGTGTAGTGGTTTAATAATGATGTGCCGCTGAATGGCGTCAAAGTATTCAAGTAACAATTAATTTAATTGCCAGCACAAATAAAACATGAAAAATTACAAGAATTTTCAATGTTTCGAGCGAATAATGAGAAGCGGAAAGCTCTCTGGTTATTTATCAAGCCCGAGATTTCCATCGTACACTCTGTTTTGATTAAACGATTGGCGTATATTTTTAGACACACGGAATCGGTAATAACTAAAAAAAAAAAAAATAAACTGTATTTATTAGTTGCAACTATTTAACAAGCAATGATGTAAGGCTGTGGTTATGTTTGCTAACTGATTTTAAGCATATATTAGAGATTAAAATATACATGGAAACTTT
>JAEIIG010034251.1:0-39090 GCA_018904695.1 Drosophila parvula
CTATTTTCACAAATATTGCTGTGGATTTCAATTGTGGACTGTGTGGGCACAAAATTCAAACTCGCGCGCAATATCAAAACAGTGTTCCCAGGTCATGGGTTTTCGCCCTGTAAGACTGGATTTTTTAGGAGATATTTCAACTATTCGAGATTTTTTGAAGGGGAAAGGCCAAATTTAATCTGGCCAGTTTAAAAAAAAATGTCAACAAAGGCGGTTGTAGGTTTCGTGAATTTCTAAAGTGAAAATAATTTCTTGCGCGCATCCAAAATCACAAGTTATTGTCTAGTCTAGATTTTGTTTAGCTGGCGTCACAATTTTCTGGCTTCTTATAGTTTTTTAACAACGGATTTTTTTACAACTTCAAAGTTGGCAACAATGATAACAATAGTGCGTGCGGCTACGGGTCTGCTGATCGGAAAGCAAGAGAAAATAAACTAAGAAAAAGAATATAGAATCAGTTTTAATTGATGGCGTGCCAAGTGAAATAAGTAAGTAACTAAGGAACGAATAACATCCTGTGTGGTTATCTCTGCGTTTATCTCTGAGATGCGTGTATTTGTTTCTGCACAATACTATATACATAGATTGTGGTTGTGTGCCGATTTGTGTTTTTGTACCCCGCCCACAATACGAGGCGAGACGCGAACAACAACAATGGCAACAATAGAGCAGAGTCCGCGATGCAATGGCAATCAAAGAAATGGAAATTTACCATGAATCAGAGAGCTGTCAGTTGCCCGGGCGGCCGCTGCTCTATCTATCATTTCGGGGTCTTTATCGTAAGCTGCGTACAATTCCCCTTGCATTAGCCGATCGCCCGAGTCAGATCCCCTACACGGGCAGAAATATATTTCTATTTTAATTTATATTAACTTATCAAAGAGTGTTAAGTAAGAAAGCTACAGTCGAGTATGCTCGACTGGGTGATACCAATAGCATTGTGAGACACATTGCCATAACTAAATGACTGTCCTTGGCGGAAGGCAAAATAAAATGTTGACAACTGAAGAGAAATGTTGCTAGGAACATATTGTGCAACACCCACATAATGGCAAGTGTTGCTAGGAATATGTTGAGCAACACTGATTGTTATTACCAGCACATGTTGTAGATGTTGCATTGATTCCGCATACACAGAAACTTTATTGTTTAATAACTCCGATGTTTATCACCTGATTTTACTACAATTTGGATAGCACGTCCGCAATAATATATTTATGTCTTATTTATTAACCTTATACTTAAAGTTATAAGTTTTTCATGATTTTTATTGACGGAAGAGGGTGTGTTCAAATTTTAAAACAAACTCTGTTGGCACTAAGCTAAATTTCTTGGGCATCTACGGGTACCGGCTATATAAATGTATGATTTCATTTAAAACTACTTATGTCCCTCTTATTTAGATTTAAAAAACATCCTTCTAAGGCTGGACTATGCAAATACTTCCCTACTTATACTAATACATTATTGTGCAATCTATAAAATATCATATGTTTTTTTGACATAATTCTTCCCGTGCACCTTCCACTTGAGCGACCATTTAATTGGCCTCAATGTGCATATTGTTCGCATATGCTAAAATCCGTGAAATTTGAGAAGCATGTCTCGCAAATTTCTGTTGGCTTTGAATAACAATAAAGTTCGGGTTACGCGGCGTCCGGTATTTCAAGGGGTTGGTCTCGTAACGGCAAATTGCGGTGCACTTTCAACCTTTGGCTTTGACATTGGCTGCTCTGGCTTCCTTTTCCAGGAATCGTCTGACACCCGCTCTCACTGACCTTGACATTTGCCGTTAAAATACCAGGAGGAGCATTCCTCCGTGTGTGTGTCCGTGGGTGGTGGCGGTTTGGCGCGTTGGCGATTCCTTCACGTACCCCGCGGCATTGACAGCTTTTAAAGTATTACACAGGCAGGGGCGGAGCATTCACTTTGCATACATTAATATTTTATTTGATTTAAGGAAACTTCATTCGATTTAATCAAGCCTGAAAAAATTACAATTTTTGTGTGCTTAAGACTCAGGATAACTTTTTATTTATTATGAATAAATTAAAGATAGTACTTTATTGTGAAAAATATTCATTTTATAATTCTGAAGGTTTGTCTTTGTGTACATTTTTTTAGTTTCCCCGTAAGCATTACTTATACTATATGGACTATTATTATTTTATTTGTGACTAGTATCGAACTTTTCGTATATTTTCCATTTAAAGTGTTTTAGAAATACAAACATATTTTTTTTTGATTGCGCGCTGTCGAAACACCCCTCTTTATAACTTATATTTCCTTGCCTTATTTTGACGTCATTGTTGGAATGCTTAATTATTGATTTGCGTGTAGGGTTTTTGTGAAAACTTTATGGTCAACTGGTTAATAAGGAGCGACGGCGACTGACAAACAAAAGCAAAAGTAATAAAGCCGGTCTGTAGGTGGAGGTGGAGTGGGGATTGGTATAAATGTGGAGAAGGATTGGGTGGGACAACCATGACGATGACGCACGATATATGATTGCCGCCCGGCTGACGCACAATTGATAAAGTGCAGCCATAAACGAGGCGAGTATTCATCCCAAGCTTTCCTTTTTCTCTGATTGCACACAGAGAACAATTACAGGGAAGAGATTAGAGGGATTTTTTTCAGAGGAAATATACAAGTATATGTTTATTCCTTTTGGGACAAGATTGTCCTAATTATCCGCATGGGAATTATTAATAACTTAATCACTTTTTAAATTGATAAATACATATTTAGGTTATTAATATAGAAATTGTTTTCAATTTTAGACAGTATTCGAAGGAATATGATTATTACATTATTTTAGAGCTTAGATTGTCACTTGAGAACTTAAAAAACAATTTTTTAAGATTTATTTGATAGGAAAACAGCGCACTTTAAAGTAAAATAAATCGTACACATTATTGCAATAAGTAAAAATACTAATAATTCATATGATCAGTTTATTAACTATAATTTAAACCAATGTGTCTCAACATATTTATTTTTTCCTGTGTAACAGGGTAGAGCAACGAGTTCCTCCAGCTGCGGCTGCTGCTGTTGCTTGGGCACACTTCTGGGCAACGCATTGTCGCCGCCGACCGCAAAGCTGGGCAAAATTATGAACTTGTGTTCCTCGGGCGCAACGGCATCGACCACATCGTTATCATCCACGGGCCAGGCGGAGAGGAGCGGGGGAGTCCCAGGAGGAGGTGCCGGAAGCGGAGGAGGAGGAGGAGGTGGAGGCGGAGGTGGCATTGCCAGCGGCGGCGGCGGCAACACCGGCGATACAGCACCTTCAGAGGCCACACACTGTTTCGGCGGCGTCGGTGCAGAGGAGTTGACCAACGCCAACAGTCCGGCCAACGGTGGAGCGAGTGGTTCCACAGGTGGTGGCCAACAGCCGACTGGCAGCAACGGACACAGCCAGCTAAACAACGAAAACAACGCAACCATGCCGCCCGAGACGCGTCCCAAGATGGTGACCGTCAAGCATCCGGAATCCAACAAGCCCAAGCCCACCACCAAGAAGAGCAAGCCCATTCAGGCGGACCAGGACGTGATCAAGGCGCTGCAGCGATGCCGGGATGAAGGCAAGTAACTCTAATTAAAGCGAACTAATTATCTAACTAGGCCTTCAAATATTTTTCCACAGGCATCAAGCGCTTGGATCTGAGCAATTCCTCGATCACTGTCATCCCCAGCACAGTGAAGGAGTGCGTCCACCTGACGGAGCTGTATCTGTACAGCAACAAGATCGGGCAGCTGCCGCCGGAGATCGGATGCCTGGTGAACTTACGCAACCTGGCGTTAAATGAGAACTCGCTGACCTCGCTGCCAGAGTCGCTGCAGAACTGCAGCCAGCTAAAGGTGCTGGATCTGCGGCACAACAAGCTGGCGGAGATTCCACCGGTGATCTATCGGTTGCGCAGTCTGACCACTCTCTACCTGCGCTTCAATCGCATCACCACGGTGGCGGATAACCTGCGCCAGCTGGTCAACCTGACCATGCTGAGTCTACGGGAGAACAAGATCCGGGAGCTGGGCAGCGCCATTGGAGCGCTGGTGAACCTCACCACACTGGACGTCTCGCACAATCACCTAGAGCACCTGCCGGAGGAGATTGGGAACTGTGTAAACCTCCGGTCATTGGACCTGCAGCACAACGAGCTGTTGGACATACCCGATGGCATTGGAAACCTGAAGTGCTTGGTGCGTCTGGGCATGAGGTATAATCGGTTGAGCAGTGTGCCCGCCACCTTGAAAAATTGCAAGAGCATGGACGAGTTCAATGTGGAGGGCAATGGCATCACCCAGCTCCCGGACGGAATGCTGGCCAGCTTAAGCGGACTCACCACCATAACCCTGTCACGGAATCAGTTCACCAGCTATCCCACTGGCGGGCCGGCGCAGTTCACCAACGTTTACAGCATCAACTTGGAGCACAATCGGATCGACAAGATCCCGTATGGAATTTTCTCGAGGGCCAAGGGCCTCACCAAGCTGAACATGAAGGAGAATATGCTGACCGCTCTGCCCCTGGACATTGGCACCTGGGTGAACATGGTGGAGCTGAATCTGGCCACAAATGCGCTCCAGAAGCTGCCCGATGACATAATGAACCTGCAGAACCTCGAGATACTCATTCTGTCCAATAATATGCTCAAGAAGATACCGAATACGATTGGAAATCTAAGGAGGCTGAGGATTCTCGACCTGGAGGAGAACCGCATCGAGGTGCTGCCACACGAGATCGGTCTGCTGCACGAGCTGCAGCGGCTGATCCTTCAGACCAATCAGATCACAATGCTGCCGCGTAGCATCGGCCACCTGGGCAACCTGACTCACCTGTCTGTTAGCGAAAACAACCTGCAGTTCCTGCCCGAGGAGATTGGATCGCTGGAGAGCCTGGAGAATCTGTACATTAACCAGAATCCCGGCTTGGAGAAGCTGCCATTTGAGCTGGCCCTGTGCCAGAACCTCAAGTATCTTAACATTGACAAATGCCCGCTGAGCACGATTCCGCCGGAGATCCAGGCGGGCGGACCGTCCCTGGTGTTGCAATGGCTCAAGATGCATTCGCCATACCGCCAGATGTGAGATGTGGACGGCGTCTGGCGCACCGTCTACGTGGGCAGCGATTGCTACTATCAGTACGAGCTGCAGGCGGTGAGCCAGGCGCCCGGTGGAGGTGCTGTAGGTGGTAGTGGAGGAGCCGCAGCAGCTGGAGGATCTGCAGGAGGATCCTCCAGGAGCGGCGACCGACGCTAACGGTGCGATCTCAGCTAACGGGCGAGAGATCCTGTCCCCACAACCTTAAACCCAAACGTCGAGGGGGGAAACTACTTTGAACTGCTTTTACTGAAACGTCGAGGTAATTTTATTTTACATTTAAACCGGCATAAGGCTTGGGCACGACTGGCGAGCTAGCAAGCTTCCCTCTGCCCGGCCTCTGCTCACACTGATAGTTTCGGCCTAACACAAATGCAAGTCTAACATGTCAATGTATTTGTGTAGGCACCACTGATTTAAGCATTTCCCTGCAGTACCTGCCATCATTTCATCAAAACTTCTAGTAAAAAGCTGGATCCACCAGGAGAAGGAATAATTAATAATGAGACTAGTTTCGCTAATTTTTTTCTAAAGAGTAGCCTCATTAGATGTTCATAAAACAGGAGATGTTCCTTTGTCCTTTTCAAGCTCTTCATTAGTTTTCTAATCTTTGAGGTTCTCCTTAGTAAATTCGTCTTTATTCAGAAGTCGTGAGACTTCAGGAACATCTGCACTTTAAGATTTGAAGCTTCCGGAATCGGAGGTCTCTGACGAGTCTGTCTCCTTTTTCTTTCCTTTATTAAGTTTCTTAAATGTTGTGGGTAAACGTTGTTTTTGAAGAAAAACACAAGATGTCATTTAGCTGATGTATGGATGATGGACATGTGGAACTGCAGGGTAGTAATTATATTATTATTAATATTACAATCTTTTAAACACTACTTCATGTTCTGTTGATATTTTCAATCAGTTATGTTAAATTAGGAATTCAAATATCATTTCAAGATGAAAATGAATGTTTTGAAGCATGCTGGAACAAGATTAGAAGAGTTCTTTAAATAAGTTAAAGGGTATTAATAGTTTTTCCATCAAATCAGTTGGAAATTCCGAAGACAAATCCTATTTTCACATAAAAATCTTAAAACCCATAACCAGTTGAGATGTTTTGAGATTATATTTATATTTCAATAGGCCCCCTTGTTCAGTTTATTCAATTAACACATTATTATTAATAATAAAATATACATTTAAACCTTTTTAGTGCAGTTTTAGCCCCCCTTGACCCCGACTGGAGTACGTTGGCTGACAAAATGATAGCTTTAACACGTTATACCAATGTCCCGCGTATTATAAACTGCCCCGATTTGCTTTTTCTTTCTGTGTTCGAGTCCAGTTCAGTTCAAAATCCACGGTTTAGGTTCTAATTTAACTCATGCTTCCAAAAGCTAGTCAAAAACAAAAACTAAAAATGTAACACGCGAATCGAAACGAAAGTGAATTGAAAGCTTTAAACATTCTGTTCGATGTTTGGTCATAAAGAAAGCTAAATGTTCAAAACTACACAAAAAAAAAAATATATACGCAAGCGCCAAGGAATTGTTTGAAAACAAAAAAAGAAAATTAAAACAAAAACAAAAGAGTGGTTAAGAAATTATTAATCTGTATACTTATAAACCGTAGTCGTATTTTGTATAAGCAAGCGCAAAGAAAAACAAAAAACTAAGCGAAAAGTATTAAACTGTGTGTAATTTGTTAAAAAAAAAAGGAACATTGCAAATGTATGTTTTTTTTTGTGGCGCCCTAAATAGATCGGCATTTTATATGGTTAGTTTAAACATAAATTAACCACAAAATAATTAAACTACAGCCAGATAATATTGTATACTTCATCGTTTTAATGTGCGTCGTGTGTCTGTAATTAATTTGAATGAATATTTTAGATGATTTCAATGCATTTAGTTGTCATAACCATAATCAACGATATACTCGTATGTGTGTTTGCATGGAGAGTAAACCGAGTTAAGAGTAAAATTAATATTATATAATGGCACATAACTGATAAGCGAAAAAGATATCTAGAAATAACATTGACTCATAGTTGTTGTTCTTCTGGGAAAGATTTGTTTTTTCGTACACAAGAAAGTGTGCTTAGACAGAGAAAATTTCAAACAAAAAAAAATAAAAATAAAAGATTTTAATTATGTTTGAAATATTGTATACGTAAAGCGTTCTGTTTAAACTATTATTATATTGTCAAGACACTTTTTTAGTAACTTTAAGGCCGATCTGTCATTTAATCAGCTCAAAAAAACAACCCACATATATCGTTTTATAAACTACTTGTCTTGAAACACAAAACAGAGAAGATAGATACAATTTCGAGCTACTCTCCGCTGCAATGCAACGCAAATGGGCTTTAAATTTAAACTCTAAACAAATCTTAAATCAATAAATCAACGAAGCTAAACTTTAACTGTTGTGCATCCGAAAACATACATATTTACATAACTTTTACACATCTATTTTTTGAGAAAAGAAAATAAAAGAAAAGAATGTAGGGGGAGGAGAGCCAACCAAACACTTGAGATACTATACATACGTATTTATTTCAGACTCCATGAGATATGCATAGTATGTACATATATTTTTCAAACAAACTGTATGCGGCAGGGTAAACTAAACTGGCAAAAGTAATTTAATTACAACAAAAAAAAGGAAATCAAATAAAATGAAATAAACAAAACGTATATTTCCAACGGTACAAAGATAAAAAAACGTAAATGTAACAGAAATACAAATAAATGTTAAACCGAATATATTCGCACGCTAGGATAATGAACACAACAACAAAACCAAACAACAACAACAAATACAAAGTAAATAAAACAAAACCAGGAAATGGAATCCAGAATCAGAATTTGGCGCAATTTCGAGCCAAATTCGCAAATACAAACAATAAATGTTAAACGAGGTCAAGTTAAATGAAAATGAAATGTACAAGTTATATGGTAAACGCGTCAAGTCAAAATATAATGATATTCCTAAAGTGAAAAACATATTTAAGCATACCCATAAATATTTGCGAAATAAAAAGAAAACAAATGTTAAAATACGTTAAAAACGAATACGGTCTTTTCAAGTCTAGTTTCATATTTTTCCAAGCTGGCAACGCTCGTGGACGGTACTTCGATCATCGATCGGTTTGTACCCTCGACTTCTGCTTGCTTTATGTAAGTAATTTATCTATAGTATCTCAGAATCTTTTGTATTCCATTAAGTTTGGAAACACGCTGGGCACAGAGGGACCTCACCTCATACTCTTTGTTGTCACAAAAAGGATCGCTTCAATGGAACTAAAATATCATTAACATCCTGATTAAAAAAGGTGCGTGCTCCAAATATAAAATATATTTTCAGAGATATGTATATATATCGTTATTGCAGCTTACTCAGGACCAGTCTGGAGCTTATAAAATAAGCATTGAGTAATTCTGACTAATGTGCGGATTTATCCAAATATATATTTGAAGGTGTATACCCTAACCAAGTGACTCAATCCGAGGTAGCAGCTCAAACAGCTGTTTCCAGCTCTTTGTACCCCAGAGAGAGAGGTGATAACAAAAGGCACAATATTTCGCCAGTCAGTTTCCAAACAATTCCCAAAGCAGAAGCACCGATAAGGTACATACACAGGTGATCGAGCCTTTAGATCCGCCAGGTAGGCAATATATACATATGTATGCTATACACTACGTGCAGAGCGCAACGTTCTGATAACTAAATGCGTAAAAGGTCAGTGCAAATTTAGGCCTTTGTTTTGGTGTCTCGTTAGCCAAGAATCACAGTGTGGTGCACCCATTCCATTTTTAAGACTGGAACCTGGCAGATGTTGCTCCTGCTCTTATCTTGATTATAGAGTGATCTTTTCAATCCGAACCTGTATACCTTGCAGCCCAACAATGAAAACCTTCACCTCTCTAATGCTGACCTTGATGTTGGCCTTCTTGGGTCCAGATTCTGGCTCCACTTACTCCCCCAGGGAGGATGCACGAATTATTAATGAACTAAAGCGACAAGAGGCATTAAATCACGCCAAGATCGCCAGGGAATTGGTTCATCGTGCATCCTGGGCCGCCGTGGGAAGTATCTCCACGAACAAAATCGTGGAAAATTACCCAATGGTCAACATAATCTCCATAGATGACAGCGATGCCAATGGCAACTCCACGGGCTTGGTGCACTTCCTGCTGACCGATCTGGATTTCACGGGACCGGACTGGCAGAAGGACAATAAGGTGACTTTTATGTTCTCCGATGATCAGACTCTAAGGTGCAAAGAGGCTGGCAAGGATCCCATGGAGCCCACGTGTGCCCGTGCCATGATCAGTGGTCAAGTGATAAAGGTGAGTAGTATGAGCTATTTATTATAAAATAATATTAATTTTAATTATTAGCTGGATCCCAATGGTGCCAACTATCAGCCCGCCTTGAATGCCTTTAAAACGCGACATCCAGCAGCCGTCCATTGGTTAGACGGTAAGTACTTTTTACAGATTTGACAGAATGTAATTAATTATTAACTTCATTAAACCTGCAGCCCACACATTCTACCTGTGCGCCTTGGATATTAAAAATATCTTTGTGCTGGACTTTTATGGAGGTCCTCACCAGGTCAGTGACGCAGATTATTATGCAGTGAAGCTGTGAAACAAGTCTATCGAGGAGGAAACCACGACGCATCATGTTTTTAAATGATAAGCAAGGAAACTCATCGTTTCCACGAACTGGACAAATATGATTACGGAAAAAGACAAAGCGAGCGCATTGCCACTTATCAGTTAAGCTTTGTCATTCCGGTCATATGGGCAATGGCATTGTACAATAAAGAAATAAATACATATAAGCAAAACAATTGTGGGAAAATAATATACGGAAGCGGTTAAGGTTAGCCAAAATTACATTAATAAATCCATTAGCTAGGTTTCATATTTCAACCTATTCCCAATACAAACCTTAATTCATTGTATATCCTCTCGAAATAAATGTAATTTTTCGGTTAATTTTTAAGTATATTTTAAACGGAAGTTTTCAAAGTTAATCGATATAAATGTGTTGGCGTTACGCCTCGGATTAGTCTTTCAAAGGGGGTTTCAGTGACTGGGTAGCCTAGTGGGAACCGGGCACAGTGCACAGGGTGGCATCGATCTTCTGCAGCTGCGGCAGGATGTCGCGCAGCTTGGACCGATAGCGAATATCCTTGGCCAGCGGATTGTACTCCAGGTAGATGGTCTGCAGGGCCTTGTTAACTTTTAGCACCTCGATGTTCTTCCAGTCATCCACCCCGTTATGATTCAGCCAGAGTTCCTCGAGGAGCTCGAGGTTCTCCAGGTTGGCAATGCCCTTCAATCGGTTCTTGGCCAGATCGAGGGTCTCCAGCTTCTTATTCTCCGAAAGGTTTTCAATGGTTTCCACTCCGTTCTCTGATATGTAGAGCTCCCTGAGGTTAGCCAGCTTCTCCAGGTTCTCAATCTTTACAATGCGATTGGCCTGCAGGCTAAGTATCTCCAGATTGACCAGCGTGTCAAGGTTCTCGATCTTGGCTATCTTGTTTTTGCCCAGAAAGAGCTGCCGGAGATTGACCAACATCTCGATGTTCTCGATCTTTTTTAACTTGTTGTCGCCCAGCTCCAGCATGGTGAGATTGGTCAGCATCCCCAGATTCTCGATTACTGTAATGCGGTTCGCCACAAAGAAGATTTTGTCCAGCTTGACCAGCTTGTCGACGTTCTCGATTTTGGTGAGGCGATTGAAACTGAGGTCGAGCAGCTCCAGGTTGGTCAAGTCATCGAGGTTCTCGATCTGTGTGATCTGATTGTCGTACAGCTCCAGTTCCACGAGGGACGTCAGCGTGGACAGGTTCTCGATCTTCTTGATCAGGTTCCAGCGCAGGAACAGGCGCTCGATCTGCGTCAAGGGCTCGAAGTTCTCCAGCTTCTCGATACGTCGATGATTCAGATCCAGTTCATAGCAATCTGGATCGATGGTGATTATCTCCTCAATGGAGGGCACATCTTCGGCCTCTATCACCTGGATGCCGGCGGTTGGCTTGGCGACTTCTGTTTCGTTCATCACTCTGTCGGCATCGCCCATTTTGTCCATTTATAAATAAAGCAGTTTTTCTCTATAAAATATCTCTTTTCTAATGACTTTTGGAAAATTCTATGCCGACTTGACTTGTTTATTTCATTAGCGCAGGGTGTCGAATAGGGTTAGGTGGTTACGGCA
Source organism: Drosophila parvula (assembly GCA_018904695.1). NCBI lineage: Eukaryota > Metazoa > Arthropoda > Insecta > Diptera > Drosophilidae > Drosophila > Drosophila parvula. The sequence continues at coordinate 11,332 of JAEIIG010034251.1, forward strand.
AGGGAGTTAAGTGACGTCACAGATATAAGGGATTTTATTAGAGTTTGAATTATCAACGAAATCTTTATAAATAGGCAATAATCCGAATGTTTCAGGTTAAGTTGGGGTATTTTAGATGCACTGCATTTAGTCTTAAGTTTTACTATTATATAAAACTCATTTATATGCCTGCTAAATATTTAATTGTCTATTGCGCCACCTTATAAATTTGCCGGCTTTTCAATACTGTAAATTCTAGAGATGTGTAGGGTCAGATAAACTTATAATATTACTAGAATGCTTTTAAGATTAAGTTCATTATAAAAGCGATTTACTGCTGCACTTGTACTTTGTATAATAATTTAAAGAACGACTTATGCGAGGCACACACACCGACTTGCATTTCTCACAGTAGCACATTGCTCATCCCTAGCACATTTTGTTAGTTCTAGCAGCAGTGTTAGAAAACGCCAATCGAATATCCAGTCAGCTGGGCTGCGAGCGTGTTGATTTCAATTGGTCATAAATTGCGAATTGTTTAAACAAAAGCGTCGGAAAATGCTTTGAGCTAACGGTCACATACCCAATATTACACTGGAACCACGGTCCCTAAGGAGTTAAACTAAGGAAATCCCGAGAAACCAGCCAACATGTCAACGGGCTTAAAATGTCGCAATTGTGGATCAAACGAGATCGAGGAGGATAACGCCCGCGGAGATCGGGGTATGTTATATATTGTTCCATATCCTTGTGTACCTTACCATATTCCATTCCTTGTAGTGTGCATGAACTGCGGCTCAGTGCTTGAGGATTCACTCATCGTCTCCGAAGTTCAGTTCGAGGAAGTTGGACATGGAGCTGCCGCAATTGGGCAGTTCGTTTCGGCGGAGTCGTCGGGCGGAGCCACCAACTACGGCTATGGAAAGTTCCAGGTGGGCTCGGGAACCGAGTCTCGCGAGGTGACCATAAAGAAGGCCAAGAAGGATATCACACTGCTTTGCCAGCAGCTGCAACTCTCGCAGCACTACGCCGACACGGCTCTGAATTTCTTCAAAATGGCTCTAAGCAGGCACCTCACCCGCGGCCGGAGGAGCACCCACATCTACGCTGCCTGTGTCTACATGACCTGCAGGACAGAGGGCACCTCTCGTAAGTGCTGTACCCTACGTGTGTGGTGTAATTAACTAACCTCTTGACAATCCCCCGCAGATCTTCTCATTGACATTAGTGACGTTCAACAGATTTGCTCCTATGAGCTGGGCCGCACCTACTTGAAGCTATCGCATGCCCTTTGCATCAATATACCATCAGTGGGTGAGTTACCGTCATGAATACAAAATTAGTCTCAAGGAGGGTTAGGCTTCTACACAACATTGTGCTGGTTTCCATATCATTCTAGACTTGAGAATAATCAGTTTTGTATTTAGTTGCAAAGTGAAGAGCGGAGTCATCGGATTTGTAGCATATGTATGGGTTCCTTTATATTCTGTCCGTTCCTCTGACTCACTTTATGATATGGCGCATAAATGCGATGCTTCGACAGTTTTTCGGATAAAAACGGTGGGCTCTGAATTACAAAGCATAGTCTAAAGATCTTTAAGGACCAAACCCTTGGCTAGGGTGTATAAAAACAAAACGTCTACCTTTGCTTGCATATTTCAGACATTCATTCCCTGTTTATAGAGAACCACGGTTTGGTAACCAATCATGATTAATTCTAATCATAACGTCAAGCAACTACATTTTCTGTAATATATTCAGCGTGCAAAACACTGATAGCTGCCGTAGCCGTGGACTCAAACCACGGTTTGGGGCGCGACTATAATGAGATGCGATAACTTTTATAATCACTAAATGTGTTCATCGTGGACTCAAACCACGGGTTGGGGCGCGACTATATATGAGATGCGATAATTTTTATAATCGATAATGACTGTCTTAGCCGTGGACGCAAACCACGGGTTGGGGCGCGACTATATATGAGATCGATAACGTTAATAATCGATAACTGTGTTCGCCGTGGACTCAAACCACGGTTTGCGGCGCGACTATATATGAGATGCGGTAACTTTTATAATCTATGACTATCTTAGCCGTGGACGCAAACCACGGTTTGGGGCGCGACTATAGATGAGATGCGATAGCGTTTATAATCGATAACTGTGTTCGCCGTGGACTCAACCCACGGTTTGAGACACGACTATCTGTTCAAGGCGAAAACTGTGCTAAAACGTATTTCTACAACTGTTATATTTCTGTTATATTTGTCCACTTTCTGCTGCCTCCTGGTCGCCTGGTGCATAATACCATGTATTTCATTTGTTTTGTTGTTTCGTACAACAGCAACAACCATATTTTTGAACAACCATTCACGAAATTACCGAGAAAATGTCCCGCTTATTTCAATTCGTGTAACAGGCGAACAGCAAGCGGTAGCACGACGATGCGCTGATAAAATCATGGAGAGGGCAGTTGCCGCGAGAGCACTTAACTGTTATAAAATAGGTTAGCCATCATCCTCCTGCTGCATTCTGAGCGCCTGGTACATGTAACCATGCATTTGGTAAATTTGTACTGGGAAAGCTCGTGTTAGGGGACTTGTTGTTCCCGAAAAAATACAAAAAATATCCGCTTCATACACATCGTGTAACAGGCGAACAGAGATCAGAAGAGCAACGATGCACTTATTTATGCGGTGACGTCAGTCGATCGTTTGCTCTCTGTCTAGGAGTCGTGCGATTGGCCAGAAAAAATCAAAGAGAGCAGCTCTCGTGACAGCATTAAACAGTTATTAAATATGCCTACACTGAGCTAATCATCCTCCTGCTGCATTCTGAGCGCCTGGTACATGGAACTATGCATTTCATTAATTTGTACTGGTTCCCATTAAGCTTTTTTGTCAGTCCACTTCCCATCCCATATAGTTCGAATTGTAAAAAATGTAAGTTCGGAAAAATCTAATAATGTATTTCGATTGATTAAAGTACATAATAAAGTACATAATAGATTCATAATCAATATAGGATAACATTTGCTTTATTTATATAGATTTATTATATTATATATGTATATAAAAGAGCGGTAATTGTCTTCATATCAAAAGCAAAAAATCAGTACAATTTCCAAAAGAAATCCATAAAGTCGAAACTAAAGTAAAACTGATTGTTGCGCAGAGCAGAGCCTAGAATATAATGCATATATCGGAGCAAAGTACGGGGCGTAATATCAGTAGAAAGGCATGTTATTAGTATGAATATTATGTGTGTGTATGTAGAAGAGTTATAATGGAACAACTACGAAATGGAGACGCTACGGGAATTATGTTCGAATATATAATTAGATAATATTTGCGCATACTGGTGCCTTACTTTTGATTCTCTTACTACGTAAACTGGTTAACTTGGCTTTCAAATTCGTCGTATGCAATTCTTAACATGGCTTATTATCCCTTGAATAGTCGGTATATAGGTAGGTCTATACGCGTGTATATATCGTTATCAGATCAGATAGATATCAGTGTGTATATATGCTGGCAAAAAATATGTTTGGTATGTATATATCGTATTAATTCTCTCCCTTCATCCTCTGCCTCTTTAGAATATTGGTTAACGCTAGCTTGACTGATTGCCCCGAATTCACTTGCTTATTGCATTTACGTCTATGTGCGTTGCTTTCGCTTACCCCCTGTGCCCTGTGCCCCCTTCCCACCCCCCTCGGATCGTACGGAACGTATTAAGTTTTCGAGTCAACTACTAAATCTGTATCTATGTATAAAGTTACGGGTGTTTGTATATATTCAACTTGCTTCGATTTTAGAAAATATCTTTTGTATGCATTTGCCAACAAACGGTGTACGGTGCGTTTCACAACTGTAGAACGATTGACAATGGCTTAACGTGCTATTGGCTATAACGAAGGGAAGCGAATAGTTTCCCAAATCGAGTGACTACCACAACAGTTCCAAAGCTATAAAACGCACCGTCTCGAGGTGTATATATATGTATGACTATATATAGGACTATTATGAAAACTAGAGCACTCTACTATCGTCGTAAATACCTATATCGGTATATACGGGCTATAACTGCGTCTAAAACTCCAATTTGCTTGCTTGTGTTGCACTGAAAACCCATGAGTTTCGATTTTGTATCTGCGTTTTGTTTTGCTGTGTTGGTCTCCTCGATTGTTGCTGCTGTTGCTGTTGGCGGTAGTAGCAGGCTCCCTGCCACTCGGCACAGTAGAGCTGTGCGCATCAGGTGCTGCCATCCGCGGCTAGATCCTCCCCAGAGCCGTTGACATTATTATTGCTAGTTAAATTGCTGCCATTGGACGTGGCACTTCCAGTTGCAGCAGCTGTTGGTCCTCCTCCTCCTGCGATGGGCGTGGCACACACCGAATTCGTGGGCGAACTCATAGCCGTGATTGCGGTGGGTCCATAAAAGATCAGTTCGGGTATTTGGCCACCCTGGACGCCAGTGCCGTTGGTGCTCTCCGACGAGCATTGGAACTGGAACGTCACATTGCCCATAAGCACCTCAGACATGCCCTCCTGGCCGAAAAAGCTCAGCTCGTTGCCGTCCAGAATGACGGAGGCGGTGTAGTAGCACTCGGGCTCGATCTGAATGGGATTCTCGAAGAAGACGTGGAAGGTGTTGCTCGACCCGTCCGAGAAGAACTTAGTGTCGTTCTCGGCGAGGGTGCGCCCCAGGCGCTTCAGCTCGATCTTGACATTGTAGTTGGCGGCACCAGTCGATGAGCCGTACAGTCCAAAGCCCACAATGAAGATTCTGCAAAGAATATACATTTATAATACGGCTTACGGAGAGATTAGGGATGTTCATCTTACCTGCGATCCACCGAGAACTGAATGGAGTCACAGCGTCCGCGATATCGCCATTGATTCGAGCGATAGGCGCACGACTGAAAGCGATGGCAGACCTGCGTCTTCAGACCAGCCCGCGAGCGTGTCGGGAAGCCCAGGGAGGGTTTAACCTTGGCGGTGAAATGCAGGAACATGTCGATCGTTTCCTGCGACGACAGGATGCCCGTCTGGGCCACACCATTGGCAAACTCCTCCAGCGACATTGTCGGAATGCGGATAAGGTGCAGGGCCTGACCCAGCAACCTTCGCTTATTCTGTGGCGTATCGTCGATGGTCATCTTCTCGCAGGCGTTCAGGGCCCAGTTGAGGGCCGCCTCGAACAGGTGGATCTCCTTGCAGTTGAGCGTCTCCCGCGAGAGGATCGACTCGAAAGTCTTGAGGTCAATGTCCACGAAGTCCTCGGACTTAACCGCCATCTCGGCCTGTGCGTCGATCACTTCCCAGCAACGCTGCATCAGTTCGGGCTCCTCGAACAGACGCGATTGACTGAGAAGTAGGCAGGCGTTTTTTGCCGTCAACTTCACCTCCAGATAGTTGACGCAGGCCCTCGCCAGATGGGGCACAATGTACTTCTTGGCCGCGTACAAAGTGGCCAGTATGTGCTCAGGTTCCAGTTTGATTTCATCACAATATAGGTACCTACACAAAATCGGATTCTAAAAATCATACCCTGTGGTATTTACCTATAAGGTAACTTACCTTAGCAACGTTAAGAAGGCAGTGGGTTCAACGTCAGGCACTTTGATTTCCTGCTTGTTCTCCGCCAATCCACCATAGAACATGGCGTAGAAGACAGAGCTGCCCGTGGCGAGAATGTATTTGTGGGCGGGTATAGTCTGAATGGGATCAATGTCTGTATCGTGGCGGATGGATTAAGAGATTAGATATAGTCAATGGGAGACAACGGGTTACTTACCGAACTCTCCGCCCACAACGAACTTGACATCGGACATCAGTTCGTTGTTGAACATGGCCGCATTCCTCTCCAGCACTGTCGCCTTGCTGGCCTGCCAGTTCGGATCCGCTGTATCGATGGCGTTAGAGGCCGCCACAGCCGCGAAATGCCAATTGGTTCCGGCAGAGCACACGTACGATCCGCTACCGCTGGTGGGTGTTGCCGTAAGAGCAGCCACCGCCGCCGCTGCCGCAGAACTGGAGGGCAGGCAGAAGGCTGTGGGACTGCCAGAGATCCCGCCGCCACTGGCAACGCCGCCGCCGCCACTGCTGCTGTTGTTTAGGGCGCCCGGCGAGGCCAAAGGTGAGGATGGAGCACTTATGGGCTGCGTTATCTGTATATTGTGATCCGCTCCAGCAGAGGCACCGCCAGGCGGGGAGACACCTCCTCCGCCTCGCTGTTGTTGCTGCTGCTGCTGGTGATTGTGGGGCGGCGAGTGGAGCAATCCGTTGCCATTGTTGAGTGTTTCCACTGTGGATTAGAGGGAATAAAGCATTAATGTTTTTTTCGGGTTATAGTCTCTAGTCTGATTATTCCAACCCAAATCGTTCAGAACCACCAGCACGCGTGGCCACATTTGTGCAACTTCCGCTGCGTGTGCATCGTAAATAACGAATGCCAGGGTCTCCCCTTTTTTTCCACAATTATGGCACCCCGAAAAATACAGTGGAGCCTGTGTAAGGTGGTTAGCCTTTGGGTATATTAAAAGAATGCTTTTCAAGGCATTTTGTATTAATAATAATCAATTCATTGAGACTTCTGAAGGCAAAGTGACACTGTGAATGTGACTTTAACATGCAGCTTCTACTTGCTTCTTTTTTTTTTACAAGCTTGCCTGGTTTTTCCACTAGTTTTTTCTATACTGCTACTATTCATTCGCCTTACTAGCTTTTAAAAATGCTAATTAATTGCAGTTAACCCCTAGTTCATTATGTATGTGTCATCTAGAGTCGCCGTTTAATTAATAAATAAATTCTTAAGGCTTTTCTAGACTCGGTTATAGAATCACTAAACACTTTAAATTCAGTAAAACCATAGTTTGAGCATATCTGGATTAAGTAAAAGCAATTAAATCTGGAAAAGTTAAATTTTTAAATAAGTTTTGTGATTTTTTCTAATAGAAATATGAGATACAAATCCCTATTAATTAAGAGGAAGTTTCCTGACTTTTCCGGGTTCCACTGTAAACTAAAAGTGGAGCGTCTCAAAATAGCAACGCATTCTGTCGCTGATGTTGTTTTTGTTGCCAGACACAACCCCCCTTCCGACGCCACTACACTCTGCCCCCTTTCCTTGGTGACACTGCCGCCTGCCTTTGAGTTGTGTGAAAAATCAATAACTCACAGACACACACGGCGGCGACGGCACCTGCCGTTGTCGTCGTCGTGCTGCCTCTTTCTTTGTCGTCAGCCCTTTTCCAGGGGCCAGCTTAGCTCAGCGCGGTTCCCCCTGATTTTTCTTTAGGATGGGATGAGCCCGCCCCTTACCATTGATCCATCCGCCATTTGGCTGGGAGTGCGACATGCTCTCCTGGTTGCGTTTTCCAGCGGATTTAAGCGATAATCTGTTCAGGGGATTATTGCTATTGCCACCGCCGTGGTTGTTGGCCGAGGAATTATTACTACTGCTGCTGCTGCTGCTGCTGGCCATCGTCGTAATTCGCGATTCCTACGGTAAGGCGGCGAGCAACTATTAACGCGAAGGTCGGGCTTTAACTCCAAGCACTTGCTGTTTAAACATTTGCCTTCAATTAACAATTTTAACGCCCTCCATTTTAGTTTTCCGAACTGCGCTTTGTGTTTTCGCGTTTTTTCTTTTTCTTCTGTTTTACCGTTTGTTTGATTTGTTCTTGTTCCAGCAGCAGAGCGATAACAGAGCTATGTTAACAGCGATAACGATAGCAATTCTGTGAGATATGGTCACCTTAGACGGCAGTGTTGGCCAACTTGTTACAGATAGTGTTGGCTAACGGGAGAGGTAGGCGCGTGTTTTGAATTTGAATTAGCTGAAAAGTACGTCTGCTTTGGGTTTCGCAAGCCATTTGGATTATATCATGGTCAGTCGATGCTAATAGGTATTTCCGTCATGGCGCGCCATTAAAAGGCGTACGTGTGGGAGCAAATAGGGCCGATTCAAGAGTTATCATACACAGGGGGAGAATGTTTCACGAAAATGTTTTAGCTTTAAATACTTTACAAAGAAGGAAAAAGAGTAAGAATTCATTCAAAATTGATTTACCAATGTATATCGGTTGGAATTTCATGTTTTCCCTTGTGTATTTCCATCTCTTTTCGTTTATGAATGCTTCTATCTCTTTCGGGGCAGCCTTGCTGCTGGCTTTACCTGGTATTTGCATGCCCGAATCGTATTTGGTCTATTATTTATTGACTGGCCCGGCGCATACATATTTAATATGAAGAAACAAAGCGCTGAACTTGAAATCGATTTTGATGTGTTTGCTTAGACAGCGATCGAGCGGCCGAGCGACGAGGGAGCTCACTCACTTGTCCAAGGTTTGTTTATCTCTTAGCACATTCGTGTACAGTAAAACCTGTTTCTGCAGTAGCAGCCGGCAGCAGATCGAAGATGTGTGCCGAAAAATCAAAAAAATGTTGTTGACCTTTGCCTAAGCTCAGTTTTTGACTCATCATCCCCAGCCCACAAGATATATTGTCTCCCATCTGGAACATTCGTTATCAATTTCAGGCCCAAGTTAAGCTAATTAATCAGATGTAGGTCATAATTGTAAATAATAAATAAAGGTATGAAGCCTTACTGTGTTCGGGCGGTGGCAACTCCTCGTTCTCCGGCACTCGAGCGGCGTACTCCGGCTCATAGTTGTGCGCGTAGGCGCTGCCCCAATGGCCGGCAAAGTCGTCCTCCTCGAGAGTCAACAGGTGATCCAGCACCTGCACGCCCCGCTCGAGGGGGCCGTGGAATTTGTTGATCAGCTCGGAGAGCCGCAGGTTGAGGCCGTAGTTACCCGAACTTCCTCCCGAACTGCTCGATTCGATGGCCCAGTAGAATAGGTGGCGTCCCAGGTGGCTGCTCAGGTGATTCGCAAAGGCCTCGATCATCTTTCGGACGGCAGCGGCGAGATCATCTTCACACAACTCCTGCTGCCTTGACTGAAAAGGCAATCAAGATATGGAAATTACTTAAAGAACTCGGACTTTTTAAAAGAAAGAAAACGTTGATTGTTTTTTTTTTAGTTAATTTAATACTTTTTGAACAGATTTTCCTGGCCAAAATACTGCCTAAATCATGTATGGCCATTCTCCATTATGTCACATTGAAAAAAAACTAAGCAAATGTGAGAGACAGACCGCAATAATGTTAATAGGCAGCACTCCTATCTGTCTGACCGCAATCGTAATTTCAGATATATGTAACATAATCTGATTTTTATGGAAATAAATGATACAATTTGGAATCAATTTCAATTTCTGCTCGCCGCCTCTCGATTGAAAAATTGCCAAATGCGAGCTGCACTTTCACTTCTCCGTTTCCACTTCCACTCCGACTATCATTTTCAATTTTCAACTCCAGCTCGCACGCATTTGTCGCATTTTATTAGCTTCAGGAAGTGGAATTAAGTCGGCTGCCCCCGACCCTGTCCCGCCCTCATCCAATTTTTCGGCTTTTATAGTTTGTGGGTCAGCTGGAGGAACGAACCCATCATCTCGGGCTCGGGCCCTCTCTCTGTGTACCTTTTGCACCTGACTCTCGGCCAGCGGAAATTATGCAAGCGGCTATTTTTAATTGGCAGCACCGCGAAGTCCGTAACCAAAACAAAAACGGCGACAGACATATGAACATATAGTAAGTCTTGAGTCTGAGCGAGTCGCTCGCCTTACAGTTTCGACTCGTCATGGCGTCTTGTCTTTCCTTCAATCAACAGGTCTGTGTAGTGTCGAGTGCGATATGTGGGTATAATGTGGGCTATCGCTATCTCTCTCTCCACCTGCCACGGCCACGCCCCCAAATAAACAAAGCAATTTGTTGTTCGGCGCCTCTAATGAAGTTCTTCATGCTTCGATTTCCTGCGGATTGTCCAGAACTTGGATCTTTGACTGTCATTAGTTTTGGTTAAAGCACGATTCACCTTTGACGTGATTAACTCGCAAAAACAACATCAAGAAAAGTAATGATATAGAATAATATATATAGAATATATATGATATGGTGGAAGATTCCCCAGACACAATTGTTTTCACTAATTAACTCTACACAACATGGAATAAACCCAAATCTTTGTGGTTGCTTCTATAATTTTATATTTTTAGCATTCTTGTTAACTCCTAATCAAGGTTGATAGTGTGCCAATTATTTATAAATAATCTAAGCATAGGTAATACACATAATATCTTAAGTTCTACACTTAAGAAAAATGCGTATACTTGTTTCTTTTTGTGTAATCCAAGAAACTGTGTTTTTTTTTAATGAGGAAAAAATGTTCTTAAACGTTGAATTAGTTACCAAAAACAGAAATATCCAATTATTGATACTGTTTCGATATTTGACGCGAAAGTCCATTATATCAATTTATACTTTAATGTTTCGATATACATACAGATGTAGGTTGGGTAATGTTTTATAAATCAGACAAATTAAATCGTGTAAGGAGAAACATTAAATATAATTTTTCAGATATTTTTCGACCATATCAATTATATCGTTACGTTAAACGTTAAATGCGATATATTTCGATATTTAAATAGTTGATATTTTAACGTTTGCGCTGTTATTCTTTATTAATAATAAGAATAATATTTCTTGTTTTTATAATAAAATGATCTGAAAAAAATGAAAGGCTTGTAAACAAAAATGTATACCCTATTTAATCTAAGCAACTCTACAAGCAGACATTTTTGCTAAAATATAGACAATGTTCTATTAAATAGAAGCACCTAACAGTGAAAGTCAAGATCTGCCATTGTTTAATTTTCTTTGTACGAAATATAATTTACAATATGGCATGGCGAATAAAACGTATTTTAGGGGTTTATTATATATGTATATATCTTTTCTGGAGTTATCTCATCTGTTAATTACATTTAGAAACAGCTATAGCCATTTTTTAAAACACTTAGTAATCCTCTACCCATTAGTTAATTTTTGATAAAGTTTTCATTAATTTATGGCCTTGTTCTAGGCAGTTCTTTGCACTCTTTCCCCGAACCTTTTGGCTCATTACTTATTACCCCCCTCAACCCTCTGTGTTTCCATATGCAAAACAAATGCATACAGTGTATGCTAAATTAATTTCATGGCTTAACAATCGAATCACGTTTATTATTCATTAGCTGTGGTCTTTTGTTATTTTCCCTGCACCATACATTTTCGGTTTGCATTATTTTTGTATATTCGCATTTTCGTATTTTTTTTTCACTGTTTGCACTTGTTGCATTTTTGCATTTCGGTATTTTGTTGAATTTCCATTTCTCAGGTGCTGATTTTCGTAGTAATACTTATTTTCCACTCTGCATTAAGGCGTACTTCGAATTTGCCGCTTGCATTAACCCGTTGGGTCGCCCTTTTCTTAATTTTATTCGTCCGACTGTTGTTGTTTTTCCTCGTCCGGCTTGTTTTTACTTGGCTCTCTCGGGGGGTTTATTTCATTTTTCATTGCCTCTTTAATTGCGAATGGTGGCGACCCACTTTTTGGCCAACGTCTCGGGTCAGCGTCTCACACACACAAGCTCTGCCAGAAAAAAGGTGGTAAAGCAACGCCCGCGTAACACTTTCGATTTTATTTCCTCATTACACGCTCGCTCGCCAAGAAAACAAAAAATAAATCACAACCACATCCACAAGATCACACGCCAAAGCGAAGGCACCACAATGTAAAAAAAAAAAAGGTGAAGACTTGTCTCTTTTTCTTGCAAGTTACTGACTCTGACTGTCTTTGGGTCTGGGCTCTTTTGTTTTCTCATTATTTCGTGGCCCTTTTTAACGAGCTCCTTTTGTTGCATTTGCCATTGGTCGGGGCATTTTGCAATCGTCACGCCACGCCACGCACTTAGCTGATTATCCAAAAGTGTCATAAAGCAATTAACCCCTTGAGTAATTCCCACGCCGACCAACAAATATTACACGCTTTATTCTAAATGAAAACGATTGGCAAGGAATTGTCTATTTGGTATTTGAGCATCATTAAGATAAATTTAGCCTGTCTTTCTGTTTTTTAACAAGTTAAAAATATGTTTCTGTTGATAAAATCAAAGACAGGTAAAGCAATTGACCTCTGAAGTCCCCTCACATTCTCTCAGACCCTCGCTAACGTGGCCAATATAAAACAACCTGTCGAAGCTCTCGAAGCCGTCGATCAGTCAAGCGCTCGAACCGCCGAACTCTCGGTCAAGTAGTCCGCCAATGAGCCTGTTGATTTGCCGATTTTGCACTTTAATTGTGTGCGCTTGTCCGATTTTTGTTTTCAGCTTTGTTTTTAGCCTTTTGCTTTAATTTTGTTTCAGCGAATTACGGCCAACAACTTGGTAATCTGATAAGGGCTTCAAGGAACGAAAGATCAGTTTCGAGTTACAAAATTGCCTTTTAAAAACAGCTTACAAAAATGTTCAGTAGTTAAAATTGCCACTGAAGGTCAGTCACTTAATTTTAAGAGATTGGAATGTATTCCCCAATTAATAGCATGCATTCTTGATGCCATTCAATTTATTTGTAACTATTGGATAATAAATGTTAATAAAAAGTACTTATAACAATTAAAACGTTCAGGTAATCCGGTTATAGATGTAATAGAAATCGTACTTATTGTACGCTTAATTTTAATCAAAGTTTTTTTCCAACCTAATAAATATTCCACAATATTTGTTAATACAAGTTTCTACAAGCTAAACAAATTTTCCACGCTATCTTCCATAAATTTCCTAACAGAAATATAATTTTATTCCGGAAAAATAACGTCTGATTATTATTCTAAAAACATTTGCAGTCGCAATATATATATTAGGTGATAATTTAAAGTCTAGTGGTGTTTCCGAGCCGCTATATCTAATTCTCGAAGTCTGAGTTCCATTTTGTCAGAGTGCCGACTTTTGTTTGAGGTGTTTCCATGCGAGTTTGGACCTCGCTTCGAGTGCCCTTAGGTTGTTTCGCAATTATTCAGAGCTGTCGTTTGGGGGCTCTCCGTCTTCGGTCTATTCAGTCTGACAGTCTTTGGCTTTAGACGCTTTAATTTGCAGATAATTTTATATACATTAACATGCAGTTTTTCTCACTCACTTTTCATATTTCTTTGCGATTATTTGGTAAGTCATGGTTGCATTTTGTCTAATGACTCGACGAATTAACAATGTTTCTTTTTTTTCTTATTATTATTTGTACAATCCGTAATTCGTTTTGTTTTGCATTCAATTCTTTTGGCCCAGAAAAATCCCCATTTGTAAGCTCTTTCGACTCGGCATGATGAGTTGCTGAATTCTAATTCTGTTTCTTTGGCTATTGTGACATATTATTTCCAATTTATGGCTGTATTTCGGTTTCAGTCGAAACCCGTTTTCGTTGCCATTTATGCAAGTTAAAGTTTAAAGTTTTTGTTTAATAATAATCTCCCGTCATCGAGTTGCTTAATATATTTAAAATATTCATGCCGCCAGGTTGCGCGATTCTTGAGTGGAATTCTAAATGTGAATCCGATGTCCAGAATGGATATACAAATTCCTGTTGTGCTTTGTTGCTTCGACAGTCTGTGGCTGGGGCCCAGCCTTTTTTTTATTTTTAGTTTTTTTTTTTGCTTTTTAGTTTTTTGCCAAAGTTTACTTGGTTTCGAAATACAAACACACATTTGTATGGAACTATGAAATGAGCGATCTTTGTCATCTCTTGGCTGACAGAGCTAGCCGGGAACTTGGGTCTGGGAGGAGGAGGTGGCTACGACGAGTGGTATTGGCAAACACTGAGAGTGGGAGGGCCATAATTAATAACACCACCTTTCGAACACTAAACCATAGTTATGAGCCGTAAATTACAGCCAAATGCATGACAATTAATGGAGGAGAGGTGCAGGTAACCAATAATTACACGGCGAGACTTATTATTCCGTTGGGTGATAAGAGAGTTTAGCCTTGATTGAGATCTCTTCCGATTGTTTACACTGGCAGGCATTGGCGTCGATCGATCATTAAGTCAGTCATTAATTCACTTCATTGGGATTTCTGTGAGTGGCGGGCACTTTGGCACATTTAATTAAGCGAAATTCTTGAATTTATTCATTACAAGGGTGACTCTTGCAAAGGTCCTAATGGGTTAAGCACAGTGTTTAGACAATCAATTAACCGCAAAAATCAATGAATTCTATATTTAGTCGGACTCTCCCAACACGTGATGCAAGGCGAGAGAATATTCCAGAGACACAGAGATCATAAATAATTATCTAAACGGAATTTTTGGGTATTTCTTTTTTTTCCATCTCTGTTATATTTGCACTTCACTCGCAGCAATTTTCTTGGGGGTTTCGTTTTGTTTTATTTTTTTTTTTTTATCACGCTCAACCGGCATCGCAAAGCTGTCAGCTGAGTGTGTGAACACATACACACTGAAAAAAGTGCACATAAATTAAAACGTCAACAGAAGAACAAACAAACGAGCTACGCGCACTTTGTCAACGATTATTATTATTACTTTAACAAGCAATCAGACAAAAATACACACTTTTTTGTAATTTGTTGGGCGGCCAGGCGGCAGACTGATGAAATAGGTTTCTTTTCGAGGGACTTGTTCCACGCAGCTTCCTCTCTTGGTTTTTTTTGTGCTTTGCGCAGGCGCAACTACGACCGGCCACGTTTTATTATTGGTAGGTTTTTTACTTTTTTTGTTTTTTGATCGGGCTGAGACTGCGACTGCGCGAGTCAACGAACGAATTCGTTGTGAGAGATACAAATTTTTCGAGTGAGATACAAAACCGGCAAAGCGACGACCCGATCGACGATCGACGGGGTTCGTTTATTGCATGCGATATGCTTGGCCGCGAATTGGTTTCTTTTTTTTTTTTAGTTGATATATCCACATCGGGTGCTAACCAATTTTTATGCTTCAGCTTCTGTTGACACGACTCTCGAACGCGACATTTCCTCAGATTGCATTTCCTCATTTATCGCGCGTTCTTGGTCAATTACGAAACAATTAAAGCTGCAGCAGCAGTAGCAGCAGCCGTAGCAGTGGCGGCAAAGCGCAGTTAATTGCTGGTGTGGAAGGGAAACTCGAACCCAAATTGCTGGCATTTTTCCACCAAAATGCGAAGTAATCAGCGGCAGGGGGCAGGCCGAAGGGTAGACCGCACCCAAAATGATAATTGCTGTCATGACAAACGCAAAAATAAAGTTTAAATAATAATCATTTCACTAGCCGCAGTTGCAGTTGCACTCGGAGCCCTGGACGGAGGCGGTTCTCAGCTAAAAGAGGGGTTCCGGGGGCAACATTAAGAAACCATTAGCAGCAGCCGTGCTGGCAACTGTCAAGCAGTAGCTGAGCACTTGAAAAAATTAGACAGAAATTGCTGTCAGACTTCGCTTACAATTTCTATCCTAAACCCTTTGAATTTTACTCTTTCTGCAACTTCTTGTTGAATTTATTGCAGGTTGAAGTACAGGGAATCAGGCGAATTTCAATATATTCTTGAATTAAATTATTTATTATATTAAAGACGACATTTTTCAGTGCAGCTGAAACAGTTAGAGCAGCTTCAGCAGCATCAGCTCGAGTAACAGCTGTGGCAGATGAGTGGGCGCCCGGCTGAAGGGTCAATGCAGTCACAGTTTCCAATCGCAGTTCGCAGTTTGCAGTCACTGCCGCAGCAGCGGCATCATTTTTCAAGTGGCACCACTTCAGCAGCAGCAGCAGCAGCAGCAGCAGCAGCAGCAGGAGGAGAAGGGGCCTGCTGCTGGGCCTCCACAAATGTGCGCATTCATTAGGGTTTAATAAATAATTTTTTCTCCCTTTTTGCGGAGTTCTTTCTGGGGTTTTTTTTTTGTATGCTGTTGTTGTTGGTGGAGTACAGTTAGCGAGACTTTGACAAGGATCCTCATCCCCCGGCCAGCAGGGGTTGACGCTTAACACAGCATCTGCCTTTGTGTGTCAAGTGGCGCTGCATAAACAACCGACTTGGCGGGTTTGGTGGATGGAAGGGCGGCGGCTTTACCAGTAAGACCTGGGCTAATGTGTCCAGCAGTGGGGAGACAGGCAGGGAGGCGGTGGATATTACTATTACTACAAAATTCTTGACAAAATTAATGATTTGGTTGAGTGGTAAACGTTGGTAACAACGGGGGAAATATATTTGATTCATATTAAATAATTGAAGTATCTTGATAAGACGTTTCTTGCTGGACATATTAATTTTGTTTGTACTATTATCTTTTTCTCTTTTATTAATCTCTTTGCTATTAAAACTTTATATCTATTTCACAAGAACTTAATTGCCGGTTAAATATGTGTACAGTTTTGCACTTCATTTGAGGCACACTTAAATAAAGTTATTATATTTTTTTTATAGCAAATAAAAAGAGAATTCCTCGTGTGCATGTACATGATGTAAGTCCAACTTAAGTCTGGCATACAAATGATTATTTTCTAGTAGTAATTATATGGACGATTATAACCGATATGGTTTAACGTTTATAAAGCCATTGTTCAAGCAATTATGTAAAATGTAATTGTATAATTCCAGTGACCATCCACTATGAATGCCTAAGAAAATAATCTTTAACATTGGATATAGTACGTCTTTCCCAGACCAATTTGTAAACTTCAAGAGAAGTGCGTATATTAAAAAGAAAAAAATGCTGAAATGCCTGGCAAATACCATTGGCAAGGTCGAGTGCCCGTTGGTTTTGATTTTCCAATGCGTTTCGCACTGTTTTTCGAGGCGTATTTGTTTGTGGTGCGTCGTTAATGGCTGTTTGTGTGCTTCGCTTTTGTTTTTGCTCTTGGCCGGAACGACGACGACCGGGCCGAGTGTTAATTGCACATGCTGGCTAGTGGGTTTCCTTGGCTGGGTTGCTCTATCTTTCATCTAGTTCAAATATACCTAATTATTGGTTTAATAGGCCAAATGAATGGACGAAACCTTTTTTCGCGGGACTACGTGACGGATGCGTAATGTTCGTGTAAAGTTGAACAGATTTATCGCATGCTAGAAAGGGGTTCGTGTTCGACTTCGGCTCAGTCTTCGGCTTTGCTCTCTCTCTCTTTGACCATATATATCTCTCTCTCACCAATTGCCATGTAAAAGTTGAATGAATTGAATAATATCGGACCTGAAGTTCGGGTTCAAGATTGTTTATTTCGGCAGCTGTCCATGGAGACGTGGGCCCGGGCCGGTTATTGAATGTTTTCGGTTTCATTGGCTAGACCGATACGAGCCGACTTCAAGGTCGTCGAACAAGTTCTTCGGCTGATGCTCTTGCAGTTTGTTAATTTTTATTGAAATCTCTTGATTTTATTGGTAATACACTTCTGGCTGGGGGTATTTTCAATTGGGTAAAGAAGTTGGCAAGTGTAAGGCTTCATTTTACTAAAATATATGATATCGACTTAAGGGAGTTCCTATTGTTAATTTATTTATTATATAGAAATTCATATAAAAATATTCTAGGATAGCAAAGAGTCTTTACTTTGTCTTAGAATGAGAGTTCCTCCTTCTTATGTAATACTTGCTTAGAATGATCATTAAGATTATTGTAGCATTAACTTTTATTATCATTTTTTATGTGGGGCTATCCAAACTAATCTTCTGTTAATTAGTTTCCAAAATGCTAGCTTTAATTCGATTAATATTTAGTTGCTAACTGATCAACCAAATCTACAACTTCCAATAAACCAGCAAGAGTATTTTAAGCTCTGGTTTACTTCGCTTTTAACTTGTTACTTCCCGGTACAGTTTTTTTTTTTTGATATATTGTTGCTTCCTTATTTATTTAATATTTTAATTTGGTTTCGCTTACAGATCCCTGCTTGTACATCATGCGCTTCGCCAATCGCCTGCAGTTGGGCCCCAAGACACATGAGGTGTCCATGACGGCTCTGAGGATTGTGCAGCGCATGAAGAAGGACTGCATGCACTCGGGACGACGACCCACCGGCCTCTGCGGAGCAGGTGAGTGAACCGCTGAAGTTCGAGTTATGTGATGGTCGCTACAGGAAATCGTTTTTTAGCTCTGCTGATTGCTGCCCGCATGCACGATTTTAGTCGCACCCTGGTGGACGTGATAGGTGTGGTCAAGATACACGAGTCCACGCTCCGGAAGCGCCTCTCCGAGTTTGCTGAGACGCCCTCCGGTGGCCTGACGCTGGAAGAGTTCATGACCGTTGACCTGGAGCGCGAACAGGATCCGCCGTCGTTCAAGGCGGCACGCAAAAAGGATCGTGAGCGGATCAAAGATGTGAGTAATGTTAATAAAGCTAATTTCAGCCACTTGGTATATATCTATAATTATATTCAGTTAAGTACTTGTGATTATAACCCCAATTAACCCGTTTTTGCATAGGCAAAACATCGTTGTTGCTCTTAAAAAAAATAGGTCAAAGCCCTAACGATGTGCTTTATTTATTTTTAGCCCTTTCTTAAGTTCTCTTATTTAATTTCTTGTTCTTAATTTCCCCAGATGGGTGAACATGAGCTCACGGAACTGCAGAAGGAAATCGATGCCCACCTGGAAAAGGACTTGGGCAAATACTCTAGCAGCGTGATCCGTCAGCTCACTCAGGGCAAGGCTGACACAACGCTCAGCTCGCCAAGCACACCCAAGAGCGTCTCCGAGAACGATCTCGAGCTGGAGGAGTCCAGGCAATTCATTGAACAGTCCAATGCCGAGGTTATCAAGGATCTGATAGCCCACAATGGGGATGTGAAGAAAACGGATCAGGGTGGTCTGGTGGCCGGCATTGAGGGCCTTCGACCCGACATCGAGGCTATTTGCCGGGTAACGCAAAGTGACCTGGAGGATGTGGAGAAGGCCAAGCAGCCCGCCGAAACAGAGCTGTTCATCGACGACCTGAACGATGATGAGCTGGATCAGTATGTGTTGACGGAAGAGGAGGCGGTGTCCAAGCTCGACTTGTGGAAGAACCTCAACGCGGAATATCTGCTCGAGCAGAAGGAGCGCGACGAACGGCTGGCCAAAGAGCGGGAGGAGGGTAAGCCGGAGCGAAAGAAGCGCAAGCCGCGCAAGAAGGTCATCGGGCCGTCGTCCACGCCCGGCGAGGCCATCGAGAAGATGCTGCAGGAGAAGAAGATATCCAGCAAGATCAACTACGAGATTCTCAAGACCCTGACCGAGGGCATTGGTGAGCTGACGGGTGAGTCTCCCGCTTCGAGCGTGGACACAAAGCCCAGCACCCTGCAGGAGCTGAAGCAGCAGCCGGTGATCGTGGAAGAGGGTCCCATTGCGCTCAAAGGCAATCGCTCTAGGCCAGCTTACGATCTGCCCGGACCGAGTAGGAAACGGCCCAAGGTGGAGGCGGGTCTGCCAGTTACCCAGCCAGTTGAGGAGGATATAAAGCCAGCAGTGGTTCTGGAAGGAGGTGGGTCCAAGCATTAGGATATAATTTATAAATAGGAATACTTATAAACTTATTCCTTCATTTCCCAGATGACCTAGACGAAGAGGTGGAAACGGAAGCGGAAGAAGTTGACGCCGAACCCGAGGCAGAGGCCGAGGCCACTCTCCAAGACATGCTGAACAAGGGCGGCGAGGACGATGATGACGAGTTCGGCTACGGATTTGACGAGGAGGAGGAATACTAGACTTAAGTTCGCATTTAGCCTTTAAAGCATTTTAGTATCTAAACACTGATTTTATAGTATCGCAACTTACTCGTAACCCGATTAAACTAAGCTTTTAGAACCCCGTGCACTTGTTGCCTTTGCTGAGGCAATGGAAGGAAGCTATTAAATCATGGCCTGGCTCCTCCTCGCGGCCATTTACATGCTTAAGGCATGTCGGCGTGGCGCGAAAAGGGATGAGGAGGAGTCCGGCGAACTGGTACTCGTAGCTCGCTTCTAATTGTCGGCGCTGCCGTGGTGCGCGCCTCCAAGTGCTGCAAATAAATATTTCACTCTTAATCATGTTTTGCACTCTGTTTTGCTTGCCTTTCTCCAGGCGCTGCAGGCGGCCAGCCCGGCCAGGAACTTGGCTCGACTCCACGGCCGTAGTTGTAGTCGTAGTCGTAGCCCTTGCCGTAGCCGTAGCCGTGTTGAGTGGCAAGTGCCCGGCAATGAGCTGTTGAGTCTGCCCAAGCACTTGTCTCTGCGATTTTATAGTTATTATGTTGTAATTAGTGTTAATTTACTTGCCTCCGGTTCAGCAAGTCAGCATCCTGAGCGCTCTGCCATAAAGCATTGCATAGTTTGGCGGGGCCGTGGCTTGGAGCTTCAACTTCATGACTTTCCAGACGCTCGTCAAGCCTACATCTAAGATACATATTTAATCCATTGATTCAGCTTAAGACCCATGTTTGTATTTTATTTCTTTAATAAAACATTTAATTTGAAAATGCCTGAAATTGTTCTTGTCTTTGCTTGAAGTTGCATATTTTTGTGGTTGTCTAAAAAGCGAAATCTTACATTGCCTAGCATACTTTTAGGAAGCACTTCACTTTACTTTTGTGAATGCATAGATCAGTGTCGGGCCACAAATAGACTCCTCAGTCTCTGCCGGCCCTCTGCTCACAGCGTTCGTACTGCGTCGGTAAGCGCCTTCGATCTTACTCTTACATGTCTTCCATGCATTTGTGTGGCGGCATAAAGAATAGAAAGCTCAACACTAGAGGTGGACAAATATCGATAATGGGCCCCATCGATATTCAACGATAGACAAGTTTGAGCCATTGATAGTGTCGATAGTTGATCGATTATTCTCTACTTCTACTCAACACATAGGTAAGAGCTCCGAGCACAACAAACAAGCTTTACAAACCGAGCTTTACACAAACAACTTTGCATTTTCTACTTTCTGTTGCTGTCCTAGGCTGATAATACCGAGAGAGCCAGCCATAATCTCTTATAGATTTTGGTGTGCACTTTGTGTTTCGTATTTTCACTGTCATAAGGCAGATTTCGGCACCTCTGCTTTACGTTTATCTAATCCAAATGCTCTAATTATCATAAAGTAACCGATATTTACCGGTATTATTAATTCAAAGACTTTGAAAATAATTAAAAGCTTTCAAGTAATTTTGAAATTACACAAAAATTATCGAATGCGATTCGCTCATTATGCATAATTGACTCTCGCTTTTAACTTCTCATTCCAAAACTGAAATGTTTGCAACTTTCCTGTTCTCCGAACATGAATAAATTTCACTTTCCAGGAAATTTATGCCGGAAGTTAAGTTGAGAGAACAAGCGTGGTTGGTTGCCACCCCGGTGCCAACTTTAAATTTGCCAAATGGTTGCCGAAGCTCTAGCTAGCTAGCTGCACTTAATGCCCGCTCGCTAATTTGCATAAGCCCACAGCCTGGGCCCCGAAGGATAATTATTAATAAAATGCACACGGACCGGACCCCGCCTCGAGGGTCCTGATGGGGCGTGGCCCAAGCCAGGCAGGGCCATTTGCCGGGACAGGCTTAGCCAAGCCGGCCAAACTTGAAACGATAATGTGAATTGTATGCACATGTAAATCCCCAAGCAAATGTGACAGTAAAATGGCAATTAGTAGACATCTTGACTCGGCCAACCAGCCACTTGGAAGTTGCGCCAGTCAGGCGACTAATTTATGCGCCACTGTCAGTGCAGGGCTGCTGGTGGGAACAGGACTGAACTGGACTGGACTGGACAGAGGTGGACCTGCCCTATTACTGATGCCCGCCTTTTGATGCGGATAATCGCACGATTAAGCGCATTAATCCCCGATGATATAATTTTAACGCTTTATTACACGCTTCCTCTAACGTTTTTTTTTATAGGTCGCTTAACTTTACGGAGGCTTATCAGGCGAGATATAATGAATTACAGTGCATTAATTAACACTTAAGAATATAAGCTGTATTTATGAAAGGAGGAGAAAGGAAGTTACATTTTTCTCATCAGTAATCGATGCTGAATAGCACTAGGTTGACCCCTTTGGGATGCCGCAGAGGCGTCTAATTAAATCTTAACTAATTCGATTAAAGTTATTATAAAACACACTTTCAAGGGTATTTATTTCACGTAAAATCACAAAATGAACAGTTTTTGCCTCGTGCTTGGCAATAATTTGTTTCTTGGTTGGACTGTCACTTGCGGCATATTAATTAAAAAGTGTTCTTTTACCGCTAAAATTCAATATAAAATATATGGCATATGTATATATCCATGTATGTATATATTGAACAACACACGTTGGCAATATATTTTAATGCAGTTTAATTAAAAATGTGCCAAGCTGAGGTCATTTCACAGTTCCAGGGATTTTGTTTGCTGTTGCTTTTTTCTGTGTGTTGATTTACTTTTGTTTTTTTTTTTTGTGTTTTTATTCGCTGCTCGCCATTTCTCTCAATAAAATTTTTATCATTTACACTTTATTTGCGGATTTGGCTGCTTTATTATTAAATACAGCGGCCGCAGGCTGCCATGGTCAGCGCGACTCGCTGGTGACGCTGGAGACCATTTTGAAAAGTATTTAATAAGTGGAAACAAATAAAACGACGACGGCAGCCGCGGCAGCAAAGACCGAAAATGTGGATATAATGCTTTTAATTAAAATAACTTGTGCGGGCGTATTGCCTGTTGAATCCGTTGGCCGAGAGACACGAACAAATAACAGAATAAGTTCCACCGATTGTTTAATACGCTTCAGTAGGGGTGCATTAAGTATACGCCATGGGCGCCGACAAAGCCACGACCAGAATTTAAATCAACATTAAGCGCAAAAAGTCTGATTAATTAGACCCAAACAAATTAGTTGCATTAAATGCACTTTTCAGGGATATTCCAAAACTATGTAGTAACTTTAAAGCCTCCCTTCGATTTCCCCATTTGATATGCGATTTAATATGTGTGTGAGGGTGCTGTGTGTATGGCGACTAATTTATGCGCTAATTATGTTGTGTTTTTGGCCGCCAAGTGTTGTTTCGGCTCGATGAATAATTAAAACTCGCTTTCCCTCCGTGCCTATTAATTAAGCCGCTAAATGTTTTGTTTAGTAATTTGTTTGCGGTCCATTAAAGTGGGTTAGGAGCTGGTGATGCAGTCTTAAAACTGATACTTTTAAGTGGGGTTTCATTTGGTTTAGTTATTCATATATTAGAGATCAGGAGGAGGCACTATAAATAAATAGATTGAATGAAAACAAACTCTATTTGGGGCCTAACATATTTCAAATTTATTTACAGACTTCTCTTAGAGCAATTCATATTTTTGAAAACATATACGTACATATATCATTTAATAAAAAACAAAAACTATTATATATTATATATTATATGTGTTTGACTTCGGTTTATTGCGTTTTTAGCTATACAAGTGTCAAAATAATTTCAATATTATACAATTTATTGGTATCAAGTATCCTAAGGCCGCACTGGCTAATGCAAAAACGTTAATTAGAAGCGGCTCACATAATTGCATCCAAGCGAAGCTATAAATGACGTTGTTGGCATTGGCAACCTGCCTGCCTGCCCAATCAGTGGATCGCTGCTGTTTGAACACTGTTTTGGCCGCAAGATGGCCGGTGGTCAACAAGGGAGGGAGAGGGGAGGTTCCAGCTATTGGAGGCTGCTGATAATAGCCACGGCATTAGCAGCAGCAGGTGCGAGGCAAGGCTGCAGTCAAGTGGCAGCCGGTGGGTGGCAGCAAGGAACAGGCGTTGAATCTACGGAAGCACGCTTCAATGGCACACGCACACACTTACACACATGGTACTAGGCTGCGGCAGTTAACAGACAATTCGCAATCGTCCAGGCTCACGCACACACTCACATAAACCAGGCACATTTTGGCCTGCATGCAAATATGCAATAATAAAGTAAATAAACGCTTGCCAGCCGCCATTAAGCTGCAAGATGCAAAAACAGCACGAAGCTACAGGGGAAACAAACTAAAAAGAAAGGTATTATGCCTAGGGTAAGCAATTGCATTTGTATTTATTTATTTGCTTGATTGCAAACTGAGATTTTTCTGTAGGAAATGATGTGTAAACATAACATGTAAGATAGTAGGCCTTAAGGAGTGTTGGCTGTACCCATGCATCTATGGCCGGCAGCGTATTGAACATAAAGTGCCTGGCAAACTAGGCAAGGCTGTGATTGCAAAACACAAGTGCAATTACCTGGCCTGCAGGCTCAGCACTCTCACACACACATACGCTTACCAACACCAGTAACTAGCACAACCAACACACAAAAATAAGCTTAAAATACCAATTATAAATTTATAAAGTTTATAAAAAAATAAAGAAGAAAATAAAAATTATTGTACAAGTTATATCTATTGAATAAATATAATAATATGCCGCTTGATTATTTTAATATGAATTTACAAATCAATAAAATAAAAAACATTGATAAAAATAAAACTTAAAACAATAATAAAACGATGGCAAAAATGTTGAAAGACCAAGAGCATTTAAAAACGAACTCGCAGCTCGGAAAAATTAAAAATAAAGCAAGAGGTCAGTATACGTATTATACCGTATTCCTTTCCAATGACTTATTTATTGAAATAAAATGCTCCTAATTAATAAACTAATTGTTTTGTATAGTTCCCTCTATTATAAAGAATAACTCGTTTTTTAGAATATCAACATGCAGTAGCTGCTATTATTTTGGACGAAATTGTGCGCGTTGCAGGCTTTCGTGAATGTGTGTTAGCTGGGCGCCGCAAAGTAGGCAACGATAATGTCATAAATTCAATGAATAAACATAAACGGAAAAGGCAGATACGCACACACTCACGTGCATAGATGGGGCACACACATACACTCATAAATAGCAGCTGCGTGAGTTTGGTGTTGGGGGTTTTTGCCGCGAAATGGGCAACAACAACAGCTGGGAAACAAATGGCAACAACGTCCCCGGTAACAACAACGGAACATCAACATCAACGGTGGCAAAATATGTATTAGCCCCCGAAGTTTACTAACAAAATTAATTATGCGAATTAAGCGCAGTAAAAGCACTTTAAGCAATCCCCCCTCCAGTCCCAGCATCGCTCCGGCGACCGCATCCCGTGACACCGAAAAAACCCCTTCCAGATCCAGCGGGGCCATAACATGTGGCGCATTCTGGGCCGTGTCATGGAGGCCACACTGTGGGAAATTAAATAAAAGTCTCCTTAAAAGCAAATCAAACGTATTCTTAAAAGAAATCTTCACTAGAAAAAAATGTGTTGTTTCTGAATCTTAAAAGAAAACCCCTTTTATTATACAAATTTAACTTCTAGTCCCTTTAACGAATAAACGTTCTTAGTTTTTCTCAGTGCTGGGATAAGGCGACTGGAATGAGGATTGTGATAGGGGGACGCCAAGGCGGACGGCGGTTGCGGAGAGGCCAGGACCCGGAGACCGAGCATTGTTCAATTTATGCGTGTTTGTGTGCGTGTTCCACTCAGGAGTTATACCGTTCTCGCTTCCCTCACACCCATCCTCTCTCCGCGCTCTCGGCTTTTCGCCAGTTAGCAGTTTGTGGGCGCCAAAGTAGGCCAAGCACCCGGACCTGGCCAAGTGCAAGCCCAACAGCCAACAGCCAGCAGCCGGCAGTCAACAGCCAACAAGCAACAACCAGCAACAAGAACCGACGGCAGCAGCCTGGAAGTTGTTTATTTAAGTGTGAAATTTAAGTGCAACACTGCGTAATGTGTAAGGACCCAGCGTATTTAGCATTATGGCAGGAGCAGATAAGCGACATCGACTTTAATAACAGCCGGCAACGGCTGGGGTAACTGAGCTGCCGTAATCATAAATTGACCTGCTAATAGATAATAAAACAAAACACCAGCGAGTGCAAACATCAAGGGAGATGACAAAAGTGTTATTGCAGCGAAAAAAATAAAAAATAAACGGAGTGCACTGGCAAGGGATTCTTGGCGCCGCCGCTGACCGAACGAGATAAATAAAACAAATTGTCGCCGATTTTATTTGTATTTTTTTTTTTTTTGGGTCACACAGACGCCAGGCCAAATTAGCTAAAAGTTTGGACAGCCACTTAGTTAATTGGCGCTGTGATTCAAATTTAAAACATAAATATTCCGGCATTTCATTCATAAATTCTGCAGGAAAAAAACCATGATAGTTTACACCACCCTTCAGTGGAGTAATGGCCAATGGATTTTATTTACGAGGACCAAATTCTAGTTATATACAAATAAATTAACCTTTTTTGTTACATTTTATGGCAGTAGAGAGAGCTCACGTTAATTATAGTCCTGTTAATATTCCAATTACATTCTATTTATTCAAGCATACAGAATAATTATTTTCAAACGACACAGTTTTAAAGATTAGAATAATTTATACATTTGCTATTTCCCATTTTAATTGAATTCACAAAATTCGGTGGACAGATAACAATTTGCTTATGATTATTAGGGGAACGTTTAAATCATAATTGGATTTAGTTTAGTTTTTAGTTGCTACTACTTTTCAGGTGTAGTAGGTAGATTTTTAGTGATTATATTTTATGTGCTTAAAAAAAAATAGAGTCTACTTAAATAAAGCGTTTATATACAGTTTTTAGATATATTTAAAAGATAAGAGGAGTTTATGTAATAGTTATTTCTTTAATATGCATAAATGGGTAAACAAATAACCATTTTCTTTGAATGTTGTATGTATTTATTAAATTCGTAGTGCATTTGTTCTGTTTAAATATAACTTGGCCGTCTTAAACTGGTATTACTTTACAGGTATATATTTTCTAAAGATATTTAAAATATTATTTAAAAGTGGCTCAAAGAAATCTTTAATTTTAAATCTAAAATATAAATGTAAACCCCTCTTTGTAGGTATAATGTAGCTATTTCTCGTTTCTACACATATTTGAATATACATTTGTCCTTTTTCCCTACACCTAAATATTTCACTTTCACACAATTGAGTTCATAATAAAATTGTACAACTAGCCTGAACAATAAATGTTGAAATTGAATTGCCAATGCAATTTTCGTATCCACTCTCCATAGGATTTTAATGGGAAAAGGGAAATAACTAAAACCGATAAGAATTGACTAATGAAAAATGCAATTTTATAAAAAAATGCTACACCTAATTTAAGTCTTTAACACTGCTTCTGGGATATGGCCAGTTTTGTCGATTTTGTAGTGTCGATGAACACTATAAATCAACTGTCAATCAAGAAATGCTGAATAAAAGAAAAAACACAACTAAACTTGAATAAAGTTTCGGCAAACTTTACTTTGGCTTTTTGGCCCGCTCAGACTGGCGGAAGAGCAACAGAAAAACTCGAGACTCGACTCAAGTTGATCCAACTGGCATGGCAGTACGAGTCCTGGCCCCACCACAGCAGAGTCCTGCCTTACCCCAAAAAAGGATGCCATCAGAATGGACGCTAATTAGCGTGCAAAGTTAAATAAAAATCAGCGAAAATTCCGCTTTCAATGCAGCATGGCATATGGTAAGATAATTAATTAATACTCACTCGCCTGATTGGTGAAAAACGATAGTCGGGGCCGAGGCAATTAGCCAAGTTCTGGGCCCAGGCCAAAGGCAAACAATGATGAACCCTTGCCGCCGCCTCATTCTCTGTCTTACCCCTCGCAGTTTCCCTCTCTCTTTCACCCGCTGTCTTTCCATCTCTCTCTCTCTTAGCTCAGATGCAAAATGGTTGTGGGTGGTGGCCACATACATATATCCTTATCCTTTTATTTCCTTCACTCGACGAAAAACGGGAACTGAAATAAACCATAAATATTCTCCTTAAAAAAAAAAACAGATTACAAAATAAATGTCATTTGTTGAGAAGCCTAATATATTTATTTATTATTAAAAAC